>JZLH01S0020415.1:7430-34069 GCA_001188425.1 Eucidaris tribuloides | reverse complement strand
TCATCACGTTGTTCGCGTTAGATATGCACGTTCTTTATCAACAGCAGGAGTGTGAACCTTGCTTGTACACCGTATAATAGATGGTCTGTCGTATTATTGTGAACAGCCGTATTTTCTTGAGGTTTGGGGAGGATAATATATAATGAAACAAACATTTTGCCACGTTAGTTGATTATTTACTCTGCCTTTAAATTTATATATTGACGAGACAACAAGTGCGCTATGAAATTTCGTCCAGTTCTCCACTAATTCGATTCTCACTTTATGTGGTTTTTGTAATATTCATATAACGTACGTTGCAATTTGTTTCACATAGCCGATAAACTGCAATTATGATACAAATCGCTGCAATTGGAAACAACTTTCAAGCGATGCGTTTAATTGGGAGAGATTGAATGGGCCTACATCCACGTTACTTACTGGACCACCATACGACCACACCCAACAAAATGACAGTAAGTGTTACACAGTTAAAATTACTGAAAAGGTTATTGAGCATGCTTGCATATACAGGGTGGCCCACAAGAATGCAACATCCGCGATCGGTAATTTCTTTAACGTCGTCGGCAAAATGTCATAGATTTTTATTTGATTAGTTAGAACATTCTCTTTCAACAAAATGGTGCCATATTAAGTGATTTTGAGTAAGGTATTTCGATCCCAAGAGACATTCTTCTGAGGAATTATCATTTCCCAAATTTGCTACTTTTTCAAATCCAGCGGTCCTCGGAAATCGAGATATTCTCTCGGCACGAAGTGCCATACTGTAGATTACGTTGCGCAGACAAAAGGCCTCGCTTTGATAAGGAATACAATGAGTCACATTTGCGGTTTGTTGCGCAGGCTTGTTGTATGGCACGCCGAAAAGCGAGAATATCTCGGTGTACCGAGGATCGCTGGAGTTGAAAAGCAATCTGGGAACCAGTATTGCCTCAGAAAAATGGCCATAAGATCAAAAAATTCCTTACTCAATATCAATGATCATGCATTCTTTTTGGGTCATCCTTTAAAGTAGAACTTCTTTACATTCAACATATTTGTATTAGAATCTACAAGACTATAAAGACCTAAATTAAAGACGCCTTCCATATACAAAAATGTCTGTGTTTATAGTATTTGGGTCTTTACTGTTATGCATATACACAGATATGTAATACACGATCACAATCCTATTTAACATTATTTTCTTTCAGATGGTTACTACATGTACATTGACACGTCATGGCCACAATCCAATGGCGACAACGCCATTCTGCGGTCACATCCGTCACACTTTCATCGTCTGACACCAATAAGTGCTTCACGTTTTGGTATTACATGTTTGGTATCAACGTCGACACCCTCAACGTATATTTCACGACTTCGTCAACGAGTGTCAATCCTAACCATAAAATCTGGTCAAAGACTGGTGAGATAGGAGAATGCTGATTATGGCAGAGATACCCGTCACAGATTTTATCAGTGGAACTGAAGATGGGTATTTCGCCATAGAAGGCGTTACTGGCCCTGGCTACATGGGTGACATTGCTTTGATGATACATCTGTCGACCATGTTCATCAAGTAAGTCATTGTTAGGTAAAGTCAGAAATGACAACATGGTGGCACAGGTCGAAATTACTATGAGTAAACTGACATTCCAAGAAAATCAAAGAATATGACCAAGTTCATTACGTGAGAGTTTGTATTATTTATTCCATGCTGTATTCAGGAAGTTGTCATTAGTATGTCTCACTGTAAACTCTCGAAATTACTTTCGTTTTGTAGTAGATAAAACGTCATTTTAGAGGTTTACTTTATACTTTTCTTACGTCTCATATAATTGAGATCATTTGTCTGATCCAATGTTAAACGGCAGTCATGTGTCTTAATAAAAGAATCATGGCATGTGATTTGAAATACGGTGAAGTGTCACACAAAACTTAAGTTTTAATTTGTAAGGTTCCTATACCAATATCATATTCCATCTGCCAATAAGGGGATGAGCTTGTTGACGATATGCAAGTATTAATGCGTTATTTGCATTTCTGTGCACTCGTAGTTTTGCTAGGATTACAGCAATCTTTTCTGGTATTTTTCTAAACAGCCTACGCGAGTTGTGATTTTGAAACTGATCTCTGTGACTGGGAACAGGACACTACGGATGACATCGATTGGATACGATGGAAGGAAGGACGCCCACAGACCTACCGGTCCCAGGTGACACACCCAGCCTGATGGAAGTAATTGTAACTTTAACACAAAGATGGTATGTATAGGTATCTGTTTTGTATTATTTTATGTGTTTGAAGATGAAATAAAAAACATTGAAATAGAAAAAAAAAAGTGTAACTTTGAAACATATGGAATTGGAAAGTGGATGGTAAACGTTTGTTATGATATGACTATTTCCCTTGCAATTGAATGATCCAAGGTTGATTGTTTACCATTGAAAATGGTTTAGCACTTATCAATGTTTTCTTCTGAAGGGTAAAAAAATGACATACGAGAACAAAAATTGGACATGGGGTTTGTGTATCACTGTTAACTCCTTCTCTCACCAGGGTTGTAATCAAGTCATGACTCGAGTCACCTACCAGTGACTCGGGCAGTATTTCATGACTCGTTCCCATTGACTTTGTACAGTGACTCGACTGACTCGACTCGATTTGAACCCTAAAATAACTCGACTCGACCCAAATTTAGTGACTCGTTACAACCCTGTCTCTCACTAAATGATGTCTATCTTTAACCCATGTATTGGAGACGATTTGATTTTACTATAACACGCATTTTCCATACACCCCAAAACGAGTTAACTCCTACTTAGTCACCAGCGGGTTAATTCAAATCAAACAGTCTTCCCTCTGTTCTGGATTTTTTTTTGTTTACACTATAATGAAATTATTTCATACGTCGTTCAGCTATTAAGCAGCGCGAGCTTTTGGGAGAAATATGAATGAAGCAGGGGATATGACAAAGAAATATGATGTGAAGTGATAAAAAAGTCGATGCGATATTCTGATTTCCTAAAGCCAACAAAATCAAATTCAAGTTGTTTAGTACTGTCTTGATCTGGGAAATTCCTAACCCGATGGGTGAAGCGAATGATGTCTTTCGGCAGTTCATCTGTTCACTATTTCTACTGACCAGAGTAATCTCTTTGACGTAAATATTAATCAATAAGATTCAATTTCTACAAATAGATATTGATATAACTATGCGTGGGGATTTCTCCGATCTGCAGGTGGCTATTACATGTACGTGGATTCCACTTGGCCAAATACTAACGGGGACCGAGCTGTACTGACCAGTGCTACAATCACTCCTCCCTCAAGCTGCAGCCAAGAAACACGGTGTTTCCAGTTTTGGTTTCACATGTATGGACTCAACATCGGTCAACTAAATGTGTATTTCGGAACCTCATCTACACCGGTATGTTAATTAGCATCACCACAGCTTGTTATGTTTTATATAAGGTTTGTGCGACCTCGAATAGCTAGAGTTCTCGATTCTATGATGAGTTTAAATTGAAATAATTGGAAAACTGCTTCCAATCAGACTATTTCCACTTATGATCTAATGCAAGCTTCATTTTGTCGTTTAGCTGCCCCAACTTTCACTCGAGATTTGAAACTGACACCTGCCGCATATAAAATTTTAATGTAATTTTGTTTCTTTAGGAGGTCTCGTCTAAAAAAAAAATAAATCTGGATACAAAATTGCTAATAGTACCCGTCTTTGTGGATGAATTAGCTGAATCATAGCATCCTTCTTTGGAGATGAATTAATACGATGTAAATGACTTACATCTCCCATTTGTAAGAATAAAGGGTTTTTGAAATTTTGCAATTTAATTTTGATTCAATATTTAAATAATTGCAATAACATAACTTCTTTCAGATCTGGTCTCGATCCACCGAGTTTGCCGATTGTTGGGCAATAGCCCAGGTCGAGTTGACAGGACTCTTTACGGGACGTATCTCAATAGAGGGCGTGGTTGGTCTCGCCTACAATGCCGACATCGCTATTGATGACTTGTCATATGGGGCTTGTATTCCAGGTAAATAAAGGTTCAATTCATACATTTTACAGTTCAATAAAACAATTATAATCACTGTTAGAGATTAGTCTTATTGGTGTAAGCTTAAACAAAGTATGACATATTTGGTTTTAACATTTTATATCTATTACAAATTGACTTTATAAGTAAAGCAAAAGCGGTAAGTGAAATTACTTTGTCGTAAAGAGCTGCTGGGATGAAAAGTGAGGAGTTATAGATTATTTTATATGTTATTATATTACTATAGATATCCAATGCCTATGGTTTATTTATTCCACTATTCTCAATGATTATTTCCCACCAGGAGAATAAAGCAAATACTAGTACTACACCTTAGTTCATACAAATAACTTGTAAAGGTGCATACAGCTAAGAACAAAGTTACGAGTTTAACATCTACTGATGATAAAGCACATCTTTTAATTCCGCCGATAAAAATACTTATTGTTGCTAATTTAGTTGCTGTTTCACACTCTGATATAAACGAAGTCGATCCTATACCCTTCGTAACACCTTGTAACTTTTTTTATCTTTATCCAGACATCCCAGCCGAACCAACGTGTTCTTATCCGCCGCCACAACCCACCATAGATCAAACCACAACATCTGTTAGCACAACTACACAGCCAACTACTACACCAGTCGTCACAACAACACAGCCAACCACAACACCAGTTGTTACAACTACTGAAACAACCACTACACCAGTCGTCACAACTACACAGCCAACCACTACACCAGTTGTTACAACTACTCAACCAACCACAACGCCAGTTGTCACAACTACTGAACCAACCACAACGCCAGTTGTCACAACTACTGAACCAACCACAACGCCAGTTGTTACAACTACTACACCAGTCGTCACAACTACACAGCCAACCACTACACCAGTTGTTACAACTACTCAACCAACCACCACACCAGTTGTTACAACTACTGAACCAACCACAACGCCAGTTGTCACAACTACACAGCCAACCACGACACCAGTTATTACAACTACTGAACCAACCACAACACCAGTTGTCACAACTACTAAACCAACCACAACGCCAGTTATTACAACTACTGAACCAACCACAACACCAGTTGTTACAACTACTGAACCAACCACAACACAAGATATCACAACTACACAGCCAACCACAACACCAGTTGTCACAACTACACAGCCAACCACAACACCAGTTGTCACTACTACTGAACCAACCACAACACAAGTTGTCACAACTACACAGCCATCCACAACACCGGTTATCACAACTACTGAACCAACCACAACACCAGTTGTCACAACTACTGAACCAACCACAACACTAGTTGTTACAACTTCTGAACCAACCACAACACCAGTTGTTACAACTACTGAACCAACCACAACTCAATATATCACAACTACACAGCCAGCCACAACACCAGTTGTCACAACCACACAGCCAACCACAACACCAGTTGTTACAACTTCTGAACCAACCACAACACCAGTTGTCACAACTACACAGCCGACTACAACACCAGTTGTCACAACTACAGATCAAACTACCACACCTGTAATCACGACTACACAGCCAACCACAACACCAGTTGTCACAACTACACAGCCGACTACAACACCAGTTGTCACAACTACAGATCAAATTACCACATCCGTAATCACAACTACACAGCCAACCAACAACACCAGTTGTCACAACTACGCAGCCAACCACAACGCCAGTTGTCACAACAAAACAGCCAACCACAACACCTGTCGTTACCACTACACAGCCAACCACAACACCGGTTGTGACAACTACAGACCAAACTACTGCCCGTGAAACTACTACAGAAGGACATTCAACTACTCAGGAAACAGGCAAATGTTATGGTTCCACGGTCGGGCGTCGATTTGCATTCTCTTTTCCAACGAACAGAGAATACGGAACGGAAACAAACTCGATTATCATAACGACGTTATCAGAAGATACCGTCTCAGTAACTGTGACGGAAGTCGGGGGAATAACCGCATCGGGCAGTGTGTCGTTCGGAACGGTACTGTCATTCGAGCTATCAGCTAGGTCGAGGTGTTCAGGGAACGGAATACAGGACTGTACGGTAAAGGTGGACGGTGATGGGGACATCTCGGTCATTGGGCAGAGTTCAGAGGCTGCGTCTCTTGAGAGGTTCACAGCCATTCCTGTTGATAGTCTTGGTCAAGAATATATCATAGCCAGTTATCCGCCGGTCGCTGCCAATTTTTATTCAGAATTCACCGTTACGGCTTTAGAAGTTGACACGAGTCTTACCATTACGTTTAGTCAGAGTACAACCTATAATGGAGAATTATACGGACCATCTCGACAACTTACACTTTTTCTGGCTGCCAATAAAGCCATTCAGTTTCAAAATGAATTGGATTTGACAGGAACAAGGGTGATATCATCCGAACCAGTTGCAGTGGTATCGGGGACCAATTGCGCCAATGTCCCCAACAATGTCCAGTATTGTGATTACTTAGTCGAGCAAATGCCACCGGTCAACACTTGGGGTAAGACTTTCACGGTTGCATCCTTCCTTGGACGATATGATAGTGGCTTCATCATACGACTTCTTGCTGCCTTTGACGGTACTACCATAAACTTCATGTCCGAACAAGTAACATTACAGGCGACAGAAAGCTATGACTTTGATGTCACGTGGGTGACATCGTTTACCATAGTTGCTGACAGAGAGATTCTTGTGCTTCAGTACCAAAAGGGAATCATGACTGATTACAAAGGTGACCCTGCCATGACAGTAGTTCCTCCGCTGAGACAGTTTCCGACTGGCACTGTTCCGTTCCCCGTTGCTAGTTCCGACACTGGGTTTGATTATGTGTCAATCATGGTTGAGACGAGGTACGAGGATGGTATACTCCTAGATGGTATTCTCCTAGACTCATCCACAACGACACATGTCAGTGATGGTGACTACACCGTGTGGAGTTCGGAAGTGACGAATGGTATGCACTCCGTCACACACACTGATCCGGCCGTCCAATTCACCGTTCTTGCTTACGGATATGATTACTATTTCGCCTATGCCTTTCCTGTTGCTTATAATCTTCAATCCTGTGAGGCAGCAACTACTTCCGAAGGTAAGTATATATGTTTGTACAATCAAGTCAGTATGCTTTTTTTTCTTAAAACAATTAACCAAAATCTTTTTAAGATATATTACTTTTATCTCAACTTATACTAGTAGCTAATAGCTCTTGAAATAATATTAATTAAGCGTGATTTCGCAAAAAAGGGGCTTTTATTTTAGTTGTTTTTACAGTTAAAATCATTGTGTGATAAACCTAAGAGATTAAACAAAATCGCAAAACTCCTTTAATTAACAACAATTTTGCCCAAATGTAGCTGTAATATTTGTTTTTATTTCCATCATATTTTCTCAATTATCAGCGACAACGTACCAATCAACCACATTAGCCAGTGCTTCCACCACGGCGGGTAAGATCACCTTCAATTTCCATCCAGTTTCATTCAAAGTCTTAAAATAATTTCTTTTTTAAGTATCCGTAACTTCTTGGGCTCGCTGAATTGTTCAATGAGTGACGATGATATAAATAAACTTAAGATTTCTTGAAACAAGGTCTACATATAATATTCATTTTATACATCTACACGGGTCAAAAAATGTGTACTTAATGGGGCAATTGTATTTGTAGATAATATATTCTTAGCGTTTATTGTAGGTTACACTGAAAAGATTATCATTCTTGGGCCTTCTGTGAATGTCCGTCGTCACCAATGGGTTAACCGTCTTAAATCTGTCGCAGAGATCGACAAAGGTAGTTCTTCTATATCTCATATAGGTGTCAATCCTTATGTAGAATACGAATCTTAACGACACGGTAATGAGATCACGTCTCACAAGGTTTAAAGTGGCAGGTTTATGCTCGGTTTTGAAGGCAATAATATTCATCTATATTTGTAAAATACTTCCATATTCTCTACCTGCAGATAGTTGCTACGTCGGAGATACGTCAGGGAGAAACTTCGCCTTCGCTTTCCCGACGAATTTCGAACAGCGAGAGGGATCAGAAACTTACTTGATATTCACCACATCATCACCCGGACAGGTGACAGTAAACATCAGGGCGCCGGAGGCAGAAGAGGTCACTGCTTCTCTTTCTCTCGACATTGCCGCTGGTAGCCAGTACCCCCAGAATGTCGATTTAGTACCCCTGTCGGTGGGAACAGGTTACCAAAATAGTACAGTCCTCGTTGAAGCAAGTGCAGATATTTCGGTGCAGGGTTGGTCGGTAGATGGCAATAGTTTGGAAGTGTTTACACCCATTCCCGTAGACAGTCTTGGTAACGAATACGTTGTTGCCAGCTTCGTTCCGCTGGCCTCTGGCGAGTTTTCGTCTCAGTTTGTGATAACTGCCACCGATACTGCCCTTACCAACGTTCAAATAACTTTCATAACCGATTTTGAATATGAAGGACAGGTGTACGGACCAAATGACGTACTTACGGTAGGACTTACTGCTTACCAGACGATGCAATTCCAAAGTTTTTCCGATTTAACGGGTACGAGAATCGTGGCCGATAACCCAGTCTCCGTTGTCTCTGGTGATAGCTGTGCCCAAGTTCCCCAGGGCGTCGATTTTTGCAACTATCTGGTGGAGCAGATTCCACCTGTGGATAGATGGGGCTCTCTCTTTGTCATCTCATCGTTCCTGGGTCGGACCAGTGGCTTCATTTTGCGTGTCATACCCGCACATGAGTACACCACTATCAATGTGCTCTCCCCAACAAACGTTTCCCAAACGGTGTCTATTGCCTCATACAATTTCTTCGAGTTGGATGTCACTGGCTCGAATGGTGAGGGTCCTTGGGTTGTAACATCGAATCAACACATTCTTGTCATGGTGTATAATGAAGGAGTATACACGGATTATGTTGGTGATCCCTCCATGACTGTGGTGCCGGCAGTAGAGCAGTGGACCTCGGGGATTGTAACATTTACTGTGGCTCCGCAGGGTCTTATGGTTGCCGATCACGTGAGTATCACGGTAGAGTCTAGCAACGAAGATGGCATTATGCTCGACGGTGTGACTTTGTCATCACTGTCCGGTGCGACTCCATTTAGATCGCTTGATTACACCGTATGGAAACTTGACGTCACTTCAGGATATCATGACGTCACTCATCAGGACCCGGATGTCACATTCAGTGTCCATGTTTATGGCACCAACATTTACAATAGTTATGCTTACCCGGCTAAGATGTCTCTACCGCTTAACACTGAGGAATGCTCTGCAACACGCAGTCGGGTGAGTTTTTTTTAGTACTAGCTTGATTATTTCAGGAAGCTGGGTTTAAAGGCAGTGGATCTCATTTGCAAACATCCCCGCAGACCAGGAAAAGATCACCCATGCCCTTAGGCTATTGGTGAAGAGCATGTCTGTGAAATCGGGAGGTCGGTAATTACCTAGATTTTGAAAAATTCGGAAGAAAAACAATAGCCGTTTAGTGTACGTTCTATGGTAGGAATTTTTTTTTCGCGAGAAAAAATTCAAATCAGAGTCAAACGGTCACTATTATTCCACTAAACCTGAGTTTCTAGCTCCTATATTTTGCTATATTTTGCTAAAGGTTCCCAGATGGCATTTTCTTCTAAATGCCATTGCATTTACACAATGTTAATTTTTAGGGATGCAAAAGAAATGCCCTACGTTTAGTAACGGTAAAAGTTTAAAAGAAACGTATTCGCATGTATAAAGATAATATTTGTTACCTTCAAATTAAATCGAGCACTCCTTAACACGAACATATTTTGTTGAGATTAACTCAATCCGCAATCCCTTATAAAGTACCTTCCATACTTCAAGCGTGTTATTACTTAGATTCATCATTAAGTTTCAGTAAAATCAATTCTGAAAAATGGGAAAAGAAGTCAAGAGAATTTTCAAATCTTGACTGGTTCCCTTTAATTACTTTAAATTTGTTTCTACCTGAATAATTAAGAAATGAGACTTTATTTCATTTTTTTTCACACAATTATTTCTCTTCCAAAGGTGGATATATTACCATTAGCATATTCAAGTTTCACAATTCGGCCTTGTCAGTCTTTACATATGTTAACAAACATCCTAAATTAGCCCTAACTGTGAAGTAGAAAAAAATTATGAGATTGCGTATGCGTGAGTTGTCACAGGTTTGGACTCACGTGTACGAGCAAAGGGTTATTATAGCAGAATACTGCAGGATAAATAGCAATATTGCTATACAGTGTGGCCCAGAAAGAATGCTACACTTGCGATCGTTAATTTCTTGAACATCATCCACAAAATGTCATTGGTGATTATTTCATGGGTTAGAACATTCTTTTTCCAACGAAATGTTACCATGATCATTGATTTTGATTGAGGTGTTTGGATTTTGGAGTTATTTTTCTGAGGCAATGTAATTTCCTAAATTTGCTATTTTTCAACTCCATCGATCATCACAACACCGAAATATTCTCGCGTTACGGCGTGCCATAGAATAAGCTCCGTCGAGACAAAGCGCAGGAATGCCTTCCCTTTGATAAGGAAGACAATGTGAACTACATCTCCCATTGTCATCGCGTTTTGTCTGCTATGGCACTAGGGCGAGAGCTAGCTACTTGCTCAAATTTACCCCATCGCACCAAAAGATTTGACCACTCAAAATTACTTAGACTATCTATGTGAATGAAAAAAGATTTGTCAGCTGGACACAAGTGGTCGGTTTGGTCCTAGACCGAATTTAAGGGGGTTCATTTACCTAGTCCCACACATAGATTAGTGGGTATGTTTGGCGTCTTCGTGACCTGTATACTGCGTGCGTGCGACGCGGTGCGCATTTTGTCTGTATGCGCGCCGCTAATCAATGATGTTAATACATAACATTCGCGATGAAATGAAATTACGCGCGCGCATACAGACAAAATGCGCACCGCGTCGCACGCACGCAGTATACAGGTCAGAGACGCCAAACATACCCACTAATCTATGTGTGGGACTAGGTAAATGAACCCCCTTAAATTCGGTCTAGGGACCAAACCCGACCACTTGTGTCCAGCTGACAAATCTTTTTTCATTCACATAGATAGTCTAAGTAATTTTGAGTGGTCAAATCTTTTGGTGCGATGGGGTAAATTGAGAAGTAGCTAGCTCTCTATTGCCTAAGCACGCTGAGACGCGAGATTATCTCGGTATTGCGATGACCGCCGCTGATGAAAATTGGCAAATTTGGGAAACGACATTGCCTCGGAAAAACTGGCTACAGGATCCAAATGAATTACTCAAAATCAATGATCACGGTATCATATGTTGAAAAGATATTCTAACCTCTGAAGCAAAAAACATGACAAATTGCAGATGATGTTTAAGAATTAGCGATCGCATGTGTAGCATTCTTTCTGGGCCACCCTGTATATATTTTGTCCTAAAAATAAAACGATCAATTTTCAATAATCAGCCAGAGACAAATCCTTATCTTTACTAATACCAAATTACACTCAGATACACCCATTGTGTAACTTAATTTGACAACTTTTTTCTGTTCCAAATATTGTCTGCATTTTAGTTATATATTTCTTGACTTGATAACATTTATACATTTGTAAGTCTTAATGTCTTTACGATCTGTCTCTTGATCTTTTTGGATCATATTTTGATACGCTATTGTTTCACTTCTTCCGATTTCTCCTCATCCAAGCGCACATCGACCTAATACCATGGCGTCACTGGAATCTACAGGACCTTTATCCTACAGATGACATCAAGGAACAGTCATTTGATCTAAAAAAAAAAAAACTCCAACTGAAATACCCACAAAGTAATAAAATTGTAATAATTTAGTAAATTTATTTATGTATTTGTTTATTTAGGTATATACTTCATTATTAACTTATTTATTTATTTATTTACTTATTTATTTATTTGTTTATTTATTTGTTTGTTTATTTATTTTATTTATTCATTTATTCATATCATATTTATCTATATTTATGGTTTTATTTATACAGGGTAGTCTTGTCAGTTGAAAAAAAATCATTATTTTCTATCAATTAATGGATATTCAAAAGGTTGTTAAATGCAGGAAAACAACATGTGTTAGTACTTTGTCAGCATAATAAATTGTGTAGAAGTGTGGTCTAAAAAAAGGTTTTTGTGTTGTTTCCAACTACTTTCTTCTGTACTATAGTTGCGTTTTCAGAATACCATCTGTTCACAGGTTTGAAAACAGTTAATATTAAAATTACGTTGTTCTGCAAAATACTCAATTTTATCTTTAAAGGCAGAAAATCTTATTTGTACCCCTTCTGAAGCACAGCAAAACATCACTCATTCCTTAGGCTATTTATAAAGGACATGTCTGTGAAATCTGAAGCTCAGAAGTTACCTAGAATTTGACAAATTCGCAAACCCCAACTGCCGTTTATATA
Source organism: Eucidaris tribuloides (assembly GCA_001188425.1). Taxonomy (NCBI): domain Eukaryota; kingdom Metazoa; phylum Echinodermata; class Echinoidea; order Cidaroida; family Cidaridae; genus Eucidaris; species Eucidaris tribuloides. The sequence goes on along the minus strand of JZLH01S0020415.1, from coordinate 21,581 downwards.
GTGTATGTTACAGGCTATAGGATTTTTTTTCTACATTACGGAAATTCTTGGCTTCTATATACACCCCATATTTGTTATCTACTAGGAGATCGTTAGCTTGGAAATGTCAACAGAGTGCAGCAAATCCCTTCAGATCTAAATCGCCTAAGCTAACAGACTGCAGCTGCTTTTTATTTTTTGGTAGGACAGGGAGAGCCAAGTACCTAATACACAGACCAATCCTTTTAAAATGTTCACAGAAACTTTATTTCTCGGTCGATTTATGTCGTTCGAAGTTTAATTCATGTGTAGAGTAAGCAAATCAGTGGAACATATTAAAACACTGATATGAATGCTATAGGACTGATTACTTTAGTTTTGATTGTAAACCGCTTTGCGTCCACGGAATCATCTAATTTTATCTGTTAAGTCCTTGAGAGAAATTTGGCATTAGTATAGTATTCGGCGCTTGCTATTGTTGTTATTACACCGTCCCAATTATAAATGTAATACGTAATCATATTACAAACGAATTAAGCATAACTTTTATAAGCCAAACCACGGAGGAGAGAGTGATAGTAGTAACTAGTCTTATTGACGAGAGATAACTGGTTTATTGTTATTGTTGAATAGTGTTGTGTGATTTATGCTCCAGCCTTTATCAGGAGAATAACATTTTCACAAATTTTAATACATTCCATTAAAATAGAAATAATAGACTTTGAAAAAGACAAAATTAAATTAAATTTTATTCAATTTATCTCAGAAACATGAACATAAAATATAAAAAAAGGCGATGTATATTTCGAAACTATTCTATTATTATATGTAAGAAGTTATGAGAGGCTTTAAAAATATTAACCATAATAAATAAGTGTATACAAGAAGTATTACCTTGTATTTTAGTAAATCCATATTTTAACAAGCCATTTTGCATAAATTAATGAAATATATAAGAATAGAAGTGAAATGAAATACGTCTTTCTGGACAACAGGCAAGAAAAATGGACTGTAAAACAGAACACTTTATTTCTTTGATTTATATGTCAACAAGTAATATTCTAGAATTAAGTTTCAAACAAAGAACTAAAAATAAGCATGTGGTGTGCATAAAATTTATTCTTACATCTTGATCACGAGAAATATAGATCGAACCACTTTTTTTCTAAAACCATACCGAGCAAAAGTATTACTGCGTCATAGGAGCAATATCACATTATACATACATAACTTTATAAATCTTAAATTTGAACTATTATTAATCTAATAAATGAAATATTGATGATAGATTAATTGTAGTATTCTTCATTCTTCGTTCTGCATATTATTTACTTGAGGCAATTTTAATTTCTTTCCGAGAATATTTTGCATTTTGTTAAATTAATGTTGTTTGAAATACAGAAAATAAATCAAATCATATGCAATCAAAATGATAAATCGTATGACGTGTACTTTTCTTTAATTATTTTGTGATTAATTAGCCGTATCTCGTGTAAGAGACACACAAAACAAAACCTCAAAATTATGACGTTATTGACAAAATAAAATAAACTGGAGATAGCTGTTCGAAGTGCTCTGTCTATAATATTGTAGCACGTGGTAGAATTTACTCCTTAATGGGTCTACTGGAGTCAGATTTAACCTAGAATTGGGTCAGATTTGAATCTAAGTCGAGTAAGATGTGATCCAAATCGGGGAGCTTATCTCACGCCATTTTCGTGTATGACTTTTTTTTTAAAAAAACCCGGAGTCATTCTGAGTCTATGAATTTCACTGAAAAGCAGTGGCGTCGACGGTGGGGTTGACAAGTTTCAAATTTGTATTGTTGGTAAAATCTTATCAATCTTGGCAAAAAAAAAAAATGAGCATAAACTGCATCAAACGTAGGCCTATAGGCCTAATGTAATAATGTTAATATAGATTTTAACTTTCATAGGGAGAAATCCCTCTTCCACCCCAGTCCAACCGTTTTAGAAATATAGGTATGGACAAATCACACACACACACACACACACACACACACACACACAGGCACACACCATGGGCGGCGGTCCAGGGGGCGGGGGACGCACGGCACGCCACACACTCACATACAAGCACCCACACAGATTTCGCACAACCACAGAGAAACAGGGAGCAGAAGGGATTGGGAAAGAGCACACACGTAAGGGCGTAGGCTGGTTTGGCGCGGGGAGGTGCACATCTTGGGAGGTGAACTAAAGTGACATGGGGAGGTGCACATCTTAGGGAGGTGGAACTAAAGTTGAAGTAAATCAGGTGTTGAAAGCAGAAAAAATTTCGTTTTGCTTGCCAGGGGCGGACTCCTATGCTCTGCGGGGGGGGGGGGGGTGCACGTGCACCCAGTGCACCCCCCCCAGCCTACGCCCTTGCACGTCGCTATCATTAATTTAAAAATATAACTTTAATTGCGACGTCCTGATAAGCAGATAAAGTTGAGCATGTTTCTATCTGTAGGCCCTAATTTATTTTGATATCTAAATGCATGTTAACTTTTGTTCATACCTGTTGGTCTGTACATCATCAAATTACTAAATATTTATACTTTACACATTTTCCCCAATTTTTATACACTCTAGTCTGGGCGTACTTAATCCCACCTCCCAAAAAAATCTTCCGAATCCAATATTCTGAACTAAATTATCAAATTTGAATTTGAATTTTTAGATTAATTAAGCCTAGACTTTTCAGTGATTTGGTGATGTATCGGCGATGTAAAGACCAATGACATGAACAGAAACATTGTCTGCCACTCTCTCAAAGTCTAAATTCATTTTCCGTGACCAATTAACCATTTCACCATCCATCCATCTTGGTATTTATTCTTTCCTTGAATTTATTATCAACCATTATGTTCATTATCCTGTGCAGTATTGCTGGTACATGTATGCATACATTGCTGGAATTCCGTTTACGCGCTCCGCAAGTGCACGCACCGCATAAAACGCGCATATTGTGCATTGATAACGCGCACCATGTGTTGCGCGCTAACCGTGCATACACCGCACTGCAGTGGCTATAAGCTTATTCATAATGCGCTGAATCCAGATTGAGAATACTAATGCTGATGCAGTTTAGAAGAATAAAACGTAATAATGGGTTTCCTTGCCACGATCTGCCGTCGTTGTGCCCCAGGTAAATACAGCTTTAGTTGTTTTTTTTTAATGCTCATTGATAAGTGGTTGATTAATTTTGACAAAAGTAATGGTATAATGGCTATAGCCTTTGTTGTCATAAGGAAAATATTTAAACGTCAGGAGAAATTTGCGAAACATGACGTAGATCTAATGAAACTAATTGCATAGGCCCTATGCCTAACCTGCCTTACTGGATTTAACTTAAAATTCACGTTAAGCATGGACCTGGATTAATTTAACTGTATTACTACATTTACAATTACGTGTTAATACATAGGGCCTACTTTTAACAAGTAAAGAGATATCAGTGATTAACTATAAGCCTACTCCACTCTTGATTCAAATTCAAGTCCCCTAGCTGTCAATATAAACTCCTCAAAAAGTTCCTCAACTTAATTTTGAGCGTTGATATCTCTCTAGGTATTGCAGTATAATACTTAATATTGGTATCGTTGAAAGGCCTGTTTATTTCCCTTTACAATGATGCCTAATTTGTCATCATGGAATGTGCTAGACATTTTGATAAATGGTGAAGTCAAAAGTCAAAAGTTGCAAAATGCATTGTTTTTGTTATTGAATTAGTCTCCATTTAATTTTGTATGAAAATTGTGTTTAATGATATTGTGATGGTTTTTAATGAAGTAGTATGTGTTTCACTTTTTTGTAATATTATATGTGATTTGAATGGGTAATAGTGAAATTATAATTGTGTTTGAGTTTCATTACGATTCTTGCACGTTTTTCTAGGCCCCCTCCAACAAAATATTCAGTCATCTATAAGTAGGGTCCTACAGCGGGAACTATTCTCTCAATCAAAATTTGAATCACTTTCTGCAAAACAATGTTAAAAGTAAGAAAGACAAAAATTATTCATTATCACTGTATTTGCATGATTCAAAACATGTTAAATTCTCCAGAGAATACACCTTTGACACTCATGCATGCCCACCTCAAAATCAATGCATTCCGTGCATCCTATATGTATACAATTTATAACGATGGTTACTTTTTGCAACTTTTTACTTTTGACTTGGCCCTTTTTTAGAATGACTTGCATATTTCATGAATCCATAATCATGGCAAATCAGATATCTTTATAATCAGGCTTATCAAGGATACTAATTTCAAGCATTAGAGATATGAACGCTCAAAGTTGAGTTGCGGAACTTTTTTGAGGAGTTTATACACGTCTTAAAGTCGATACCGTTAATATTGTGATTTTGGAAATTTTGAAATTTTACGTTTTTTATACTTTACACATTTCTAATGATTGAAATTTCAGTGAAATCGTTTGATATTTGACCAATTTAATCGGTTCATTTATTACACTGTAAAAATACTAAACACTTTTGTAATTACTTTTATGCAACAATTTATAAACACTTGAACATGTTTATCTGGAAATCATAAACACTTTTTTTCTGTGTATCACCTATATGATATCAAAACTTCGTGTGTATTTCTGGAATACTTTTTGAACATCTAAACATTTAAGTGTTCAGATCTTCACAAAAATGTTGACACGTTTATGATTTCCAACTACTTATACATAAACGTGTTTATGATTTAATATCAAACGTGTTCAAGTGTTTATGAAGTGTTCCAGAAATGAACACGAACTTTTGATATATGGGTTACACAGAATTTCTAACTAAACGTGTTTATCATTTCCAGATAATCGTATTCAAGTGTTTATAAAGTGTTACAGAAAAGTGGTCGTTAGAGTGTTTAGTATTACAGTTGTATTTAATTAAACTTATGTGTTTGACAGGTTACATTACTGTTTTAATGTTTATTTGTTTGTTATAGGGAGATTCCTGCGACGTTGTTGTCCATGTCTGCATCGTTGTTTGTACAGCAAACACAATGAGTTCGTTGTTCTAAAATTTCTCTTCGGCATTATATTTGGAGCTGGGTTGGGAGCAGGTGAGTCGGCCACATAGGCCTACATTGTTGTAATATTCATTATAAACATGGCTCAGACAAAATGCAAGAAGTCTATTAAAAGTGAATAAAACCCAAATATATCTGCATTCAGAAAATACAGAACAATAAGGCAAGAAAATTGTGAAAGTTTGAACAATTTCAAATGAACCATTCAAGAGTTATGGAAGTTCAAAATTAATTTAATCATTATTGTAGACGATTTTAAAATTGATAACTGCGCCACTTTCGGTTTTGTACACTAATTTTCACTTCTTCTCATTGAAAGTCCGATTTCCGCTTGCTTGTCCTCACAACAAAAAACGACTGTCCATCACTTTAAATAGAATGAGGTCACTTGAATTCTCAAGTGGCATCTAAGACAAATGAAAATTTGTGTCCAAATCGAATAATCGAAATCCGAACTCCCATCACAAAACGTGGCAGAGTTATCAACTTAAGAATTATCTATAATACGGATTGGATAAACTTTGATTGTTCATAATTCTTGAACCGTTTACCCAAATTGTCTCAAACTTTCACTATTTTCTGCCTCTTAGTGAATGTATTTCATTTATTTTCTGCATTTTCAACAATACGATACATCACATGAATCCATACAAAGTAATGTCAAAATAAAACAATGCATAATATACAATTACAATACAGGTATAACAAAGTCATAATTGATTTCCTCATATAATAATATTATTAGTATAAGTAGTATGTGGTGAATATGCTCTGCCGTCTGTTTTGAAATAAAAGGAACGAATCAGTACAGATTGGCTTGTATTCTACAGGTTTACATTATGCGGTCATCAACAAACTTCCCTACCCACCGTTCGAACGGTCTGTTTTCGGCGGCGTCATTACGGTGATGATGGCGCTTGGCTTTGGTATATCCGTCCAGATCAGGTGCATGATGTGTCTGGTCCTTCCGCATTTCTTTGGCAAAAATGGGCGTGGTATAGTCAGCTCGATGGCCATTATTTACCTCCTAGCAGGTGAGTGATTGGTCAGGTGATTGACTGGTTTATTTCCTTGTATCAGTAATGAGATACAGTTAAAGTTAAGTTTACGTTAACCTGCTATAGCTTCCGATGATAATGTCAGTGTGGAAAGAACCAAAGTCAATTTATGTGAAACCCACTTTCAGATCTTTGATATTTGTTTCATTGATAAATGATCAGGGCAGCGTGTTATTAATTAGGAGCCCGTACGACTTATTTTGGTTGTCATGACACGGCAGCTCTATGAAGCTTTACACTACACTGCTTAGTTATCACAAAGGAATGTCTGATATTTGCTCCGGCGACAAGTGATCCTACGATTATTTCAGTCACTAACCCTGACCTCAACCTTAACCCTAACCCTAACCCTAATCCTAATCCTAACCCTAAACCTATTCTGAACTAGAAGCCAATGGCAACCCTAACCCTAACTCTTTGTCTTCTGAGATATTGTTACCAGAGCAACTGTCGCTGAGCAAATGTTGGATCACCAATTAGATATCACAAAGAACTCCATTTTAACAAAACTAACTGTTAAAAAACAAAATGCTTATCGATGATATCACTCAAGTCAAGTGCGATTATGTTTTATAGTTTAAACTTGATAAAAAATGACAACTTGTTTTCCTGTCATCATTGTCATTAACCTTCATTCATAAAAATGTACTGCTACTTTTTTGTTTAAAAAAAGGAAAGGGTGTCAATCAGACCATTGCACACTTTGTGTCATATAATTATGTAAGATGAAACAGGCTGCCTTTTAAAACTAGATCAACGTGTGGTTGCAATCCCTGAATTACTCTTAAAATGGTAATAAAAATTCCATGACTAATCCTACAAATGATACATAAAGAAAGTATTCACGTTTAGGACTGCTGGAGTTATCATAGGAGTGGTTAATAACGACGATTGAAATCGGCATTATATGCAGCAGTGTACAACCTGCGTCTATGGGAGTAATTTGTGAATTGCTCTTCAATTTTACTTTCCCCCTCCTTACCCTCACAATCATTATTTTGTATGTTTTTTACGCTCATTTCGACAGGTCCGGTCGCCAATATCGTGGGCAATGGACAAGAGTCAGCCAGGTCTATCGCCTGTACGGCAGCATTAAGTTTCAATCACAGCAAAGCCATTTTTGATCTGTTACACACACCATTCACCAATGCCTTCAAGAACCTTGGGGTAAGATCTTCGCACCTTATTTAATAATATTACTAGTAGTCAATGTCGTAAACTTTTTCCCAAAAGTGAGGGACCACTGGGACCCCTTTGGCGAGGGAGTGGAGAAGTGTGCAGAGGCCCTCGCAAGATGGTGGTGATTATTTGTGTGCCTGAAAACCGCATTTTTAGTTACATCATAATGAATTTCATATTTGTGGTTTTGTTATTATCAAGAACGAGTAAATTGTCAAGTCACCAGGTTTTCCAGATCTTGCTCAGGAAAGAACCAACAAAACTATATTTGCAAATTATGAAATTGTTCCTTTGTAGCGATGATATTGAACATTTCATTGCCGCGAACTATATCTGTGTAAGGAAAGTTTAACAAACGAAGGAGAAGTAACTTTAAACTAATCATAACGCCCAATGCGATCTTCGCAAGTCGCACAATTATCAGTTCACTGTCGTTTGCTCTAAAAACTCACCACAGCGGGACTTGAGCTTTAGCGGGAAAGTGGAAGGAGTGACACTTTGGTCTCATTCATTCATTTCTTATCGTGAGTATTTCCTACAAAAACTGTGCAAGAAATGCAATGAAGATAGATTTAAGATTCATGAAGTTCATGAGGATTTTTTTTCCTTCCAATGTTGGTTTTTCACGTAATTATAATAAGGAATGTACGGCGTCTCTATAAAGCTGACTGGGAAATTTCGCTCATTTTATCTTGTCAGATTCAAAAAAGCCGAATGGAGGGTTTGGCGAAGGAAGTAGAGAAAAAGTTCCGGGATTTTCAAAGGGAGATGGAAAGCAAAGTGGAAGGTGTTAGTACGAAGGTGAAAGATGAGGACAAGTACGCCAAGAAAATGGAGTTTCGATGTGAAAGTAAGTTTCTTGTCTTTAACACTTTTGGAATTTGATTATTTCTTTCAGTATTCAAAGTCAGGATTTTTCGTCCTTCCTCTGTAGAGACGATGGAGAAGTCTTACCTTTCATAATACCAATGGTTGTAGATGATGATGCAATTAGATGCAAACTGTAATTTCAGAGGGGCCTTTTCAACTCATCAATATAGATAGATAGATAGATAGATAGATAGATAGACAGACAGACAAATAGATATAGATCTATTGATATGATATCTTTCTTAAAGTCAAGTACATCTACTTTTATCTGTTTTCTTTCCTTTTTATTATTCAAACAGGTATCTTTGTAAAGGCCGTTGAGAAATGCAAAGGTGTTTTCCGTGAGACCGAGGCAAAATGCCGTAGAAAAATTGGATTGCCGGGTATAAGGGATGTTTTATGCCTCCCTCTCAAGTTGACTGTCCTTTGTAATCTCGTACAAAGTAAGTCGAATCTACTATTCCATTCTTTTTCATTTTCATCATTTATATCATTTACATTATCATTGTAAATTTGACCATGTGGGATGGTATGCTAATAAAGCCTACTCTACACCGAAAACATGCGATATGTGCGATAGTGGTGACTGTATCGCCCATGGCAACTCTCCCTTAAATAGGGCCAAAGCGTCCGAACTCGTGAAAAATACATCGTACCCAAATACACAAACACACACACAAAATTACTAACCCCAATACAGATGCGGGTATATAATCTTAATGGTAGGGAATTTCATTTGCAAACGTCCTATAACACAGCAAAACATTACTCATGCCCTTAGGCTATTTATAAAGGACTTGCCTGTGAAATCTGAAGATCAGAAATTACCTAGATTTTCAAAAATGCACAAAAAAACAATAGTTGTGTAGTGCATGTCCTAGGCACACTGATCAAAGTCTCACTGAGAAATACCATGGACCTACAGTAGGTCCATGGGTATAACAGGCTAATTACAACAGATGTTGTGCTAGCATGTGTTGTGCACAGTGAAAGGAATGCGAGGTCATCTACGTGTGCAGTACGACTTGCATGTATTGCACTGTGACACTGTCCATGGAGGTTTGCACTGTCTAAAAATAGACTAGTACTACTAGTAGAATGTTTGTCTCATGAGATAAAAAATCAAATCGAAGTCAAACATTATTTTCCTATATTTCCACTAAAACTGCGTTTCTAGCTCCTACACTTTGCTAAAGGTTCTTAAATGAGATTTTCTTCTTTATACCAGTGCTTTTGCACAATGTTAAATTTTAGGCATGCAAAAGAGACACCCTGCCTTTAACGGGCAAATATTTATTGATAAACACAAGTCGACATCGCGAGGATTACCCCCAGCTCCCAGGGCCAGGAGTGGCATCCGTAGGGGAAACCCCCTACCGTATTTTATTTTAGCCAAATGTAGGTTGTAGGGAATACCTACGGGGAAAATGACCTTGTGTAGGGGAAAAATAGGGGGATTTGATATATCTGAAACAATTCAGACAATTTCACAAAGAACTTCGGTGTATATTCGTCTGAATTTTGGTTAAATCCATTGTACTATAGTTCATCACTTCTACAGCACAGGAAACCTATATATCGTATAATTACGCCGAGAAAACGCGTGCACGTTGAAGTATCGAAGTGATCACGATGTCAACTTTCTCTATAAAATAACTCCTTTGCATTTACTAAGATTATTTTTTAGGAAAATGTGGATTTTTGTAGGGGAAAACTACGTTTTGTAGGTAAGACTTGGCTGTTGGAGCGTAGGGGAAAGTCGTATCCGTAGGGGGAATACGCATGCGGCGTAGGGGGAAATGAAAATATTGAGTGGCAGCCGTGCCAGGGTCCCGCATCTTGTTCAAAGTGGCGTCATAGTTTGTGAATTATGTAAAAGAATTGCGGTCATCATTTCAAACATGTGACGCATATTCATATCGGCAGAGTGTTTAATTCAGGGTCTTTAATTAGTCGATATAATGGTATCCTTCCTAAGTGAAGTCCATCTACTGTAGATGTGAATTATTACGTTGTTAAATAAATCGTCTGAAGAAGAAAAAAATCAAAAAAGTCAACTCGTCACAACTGCGATCAGATAGATGTGCGCAGTACTATGTTAAGTCCCAGTTACACTATGGCGATTGTTTATGTCGCAAATCCATTAGAAATAGGTTCAATGAATGTGTTTCGAATAACTTTGGGGAAAAGTCACCACGTATTTTTCAGATCTAGTTGAAGAAAGAAGTAGAAGTAACAAATTGATATTTGGGAATTAATAAATTGTTACTTTGTAACAACGATTTTGAACATTTCATTACCGCGAACAAAGACGATCTGTACGATGCGCGAGAACAGTTTAACAAAAGAGGAATCAACTAAGAGTAATCCTAAACCGAGATACCTTCTTTAATATATAAACTGATTTTTTTTAATGGAAATTAATCAAGACGGATGAAAGGGGAGAAATAAATGAAGAAACAAAGGAAAGGAATGAAGAAAGAAAGAAGGGCAGACAGGAAGAGAGATACGGGGAGAAAGAAAAAAAGAAAAAATGCAAACAGAAAGACAGGAAGAAAAAGAAAGAAAGAAAAAAGTAGGAGGCAGAAAGAAAGAGAGCGGAAGAAATAGTACAAATGAATAAATTGATTAATTAATCAATACTTATTTCTTGTTTCATTCATGTAACAGAGTTTGACTTCTTGTGCGACTCGTCACCCGTTGATACCGATGGCCTAATGACGACATACTACGAAACGAAGGCGGCGTTACGTACATTTTCCAATAATTTCAAAGCCGACCTCAAATGGCAGGTATAGTCTAATTGTTCCTCTTATATCCAACACCAACACAAGTAAAAAATGATTAAAATGTGATGACGTTGCTGATATCGTGACTTTTATACTGTTTTTAGTGCTTCTTAAGGTACCAATATTTTGTCACAATAGCAAAATTCTTATGGCGCATTGATACAATAACACTCAATGCTCATAATTATGGAATATTTTGGTTCGATACTTAAGTTCTTTTCCATATTATCGTCCAAAATTTTTCAAGACAAGTGTTTAATTTCACAAAAATCTGAGGTATGTGAAGGCATTTTTGATTTCATGGATGAACTAAGTATGAAAGTAAAATACGTTTGAGCGCAATAACAATTATATATATATTTTTTTTAATCCACATAAAATCATGAAAAAGTATTAAATTAAAGTAATAAAAAAAAACCAGCACAGGAAACTGATAAATTTTGATCTAATGTCATTTATCACTAAATTAACATCAGAATAGTGTCTGTTGCAAGCCTAATAACGCGCGTAACCACCACGTGACTGAACAACAACAACAACAGCAACACCGCCATTTATAAACACAGGTTTTAGTGTCGAGTCGGACGCTACAAAATGCTCGAAATTCCTGAAATACTTAGATTATAATTGTTTCACCTGGGGTGAACAAATATTAATCCCAGACGTACCGTTCACGGTAAAAATGGCAACTTCTAAAATGTTCTTAAGTATTCCATAATTATGAGCATGAGTGTATCAAGGGCCTTTCCTACGTCCAAATTGTCCTTGTATGTAGGCCTAATGATTTTATTAAAGTGGTACCACTATTGTGACACATTGAGATACCAAAGGGATTTTTTTTTCTTTCGAGTGTTCCATTTCTGCTGTATGTGATTTGAAAAGTGTTTTCTTGATTGTTAGACCAACGAAAGGGCGCTCAAATAGTGGTATGTTAGTGTTCACTTCTCACAAAAAGTGGGATTGTAGGTTAGGAAAGATGCCATTCAATTCAGTTCTCCCAACTCTGTTGAGTTCTGGTAAAGGTACTTGGTAAGAGTATAAGAGCCCAAAAAGACATATACTAGACATATACTATAAAAAACAAAAACACGTGCAGACGTCGTAAAAAGGTCAGGTAATATTTAAAAATTTTGGGGGATTCGATGCTGTGAAAATATTTATCATTTTGTAGAAGAGCGTAGCAAACTCCGATTGGAAAGATATTTTCAAACAATGTTGATGTGCATAATTATCAAAGTTGCCGTTTATATCCAAAGGCCAAGGCACCCTCTCTTTCACAATTTTTGCACAATCACACGTTCCTCACCACTACATTTATTAAATATTTCACTTCATATGACTTATCTCTTTAATGTCGATTTTTCTTTCCTTTTTTATTCGTCCCCGTCAGGTCACTCAAATCGTGGCCCTGATAGAGCGTGTTTCCGTCCAGGAACTACAGGCGGCCGTCAAACACGAGATCGAAAGGAAGAAATTACTCTTTGATCTCATCCTTGGCATAACGAGGGCGGTTCTATCCGTCACATTCATTTTGGTTTTCAAAAGGTACTTTCAAAGTTGTAATAATCAAGTTGTAAAAGAAGCTGATTATAAAATTCTGCGTGAATTGAAGTGATAGGTGCGGGGATGCGTGCCCTATTTCTATCGAGGAAAATAAAGTCTTAATATCGTATAATCAATAGTAGTAGTAGTAGTAGTAGTAGTAGTAGTAGTAGAAATGATAATGATAATAATAATGATGATGAAAATATTAATATTAGTAATAATATTAATAATAATGATAATAATGATAGTAATAATAATAATAATAATAATAATAATAATAATAATAGTGATAATGATAATAGTGATAATGATAATAACCCAATATTACGTCATGACGGACCAAAGACATTCACCAAATTTCGTAGCTTTCCAAGTAAAGTGGTGGTTTTCTCTTTGTGTTACTCCTTTATATTTCACCCATGAGCACTATTATAATTTGATAATTTGATAGAAGAAGCAGCAGAAAAAATATTTCAGACTGGATGTATATCAAATTGTTATGTGTTTGACAGGAGAAAATGAGTTATTTTATTCATACTTTTTCTAGGCTTACGAAACAGATAGGTAAATAGATAGATAGATAGATAGATAGATAGATGGATAAATCGATCGATCGATAGATACGTACATACATACATACATACATACATACATACATACATACATACATACATACATATAGATAGATAGACAGATAGATAGATAGATATATCAATAGTAACATTGCCCCGACACTATTGGAAATCTGTCTGTCAAATGTCGTAGGTAACTTACTTTTATGAGTAAACACTACACAAAAAGTAAGTTCCCCCCTTTTTTCAAATTACCTTAACTTTTTAACGAAACAAATTTGAGCCGAACAATTTCATAGGGGTGTTTTTACACTCATTGACTAACTTGTGTGTGAAAATGCGATTGATCCGTCCACTCATGCATGAGTGAGCATGCATTAAAGGCAAAATTGTCACTTTCAAAAAATCACAGGAGTCATTTACTATGCCAAAATAACAGTAAAAAATATTATTGTTTGCTTTATGAATAAAGTGTTCTCACTCAACCACGACATGGTTACAACCTCTTATGTTTGTAAAACATATGCATTTTGATACATTTTGTTGAAAAATGTCCGATTTCATTTTTTCAATTAACTTAATGGATTTTACAGTTTGAAAATTTAGGAAGGATGAACATTTAAATCGAGCACACTGAACCGTAAAATATGTGGAAATTGTCTGGGGAGGCGTAAGAGGGCCAAACGATATGTGATTAACATAAATAGCGCTAAATCATTCACCAGAACAGGATTTGTAAAAAATAATCCTGTATCACAAATCCCCCAAAATGACCTTGTGAATTTTGAAAAGTGACATTTTCACCTTTAATATGTGTTCACTCATGCATGACTTGACGGATCAATCACATTTTCACACACAAGTAAGTCAATGAAGGCAGAAACACTCCTGCCAAATTATTTTGCTCAATACCATTTCGTTATTTTGAACAAGGGGGAACTTACTTTTTGTGTAGTGTTTACTTCGATCGACGCCAAACAGTCGCCTACTACTTTCAAACGAATTGTACATATAGTTTTATTTTGTTCATATTTTGTGTGTTAAGTGCATTCGCCTACAACAATCGGTACCTTCGTGAAATCAGGTTCGACAATGTGTACATGACGTCATA
>JZLH01S0020404.1:7298-19157 GCA_001188425.1 Eucidaris tribuloides | reverse complement strand
GCATAGAGAATGCACAGTATATATACTCTACCTTCAGTGTGAAAAGCAATGTACATTTTTGTTTTGAAAATTTTAGAATTTTTCGGCCGTTTTGTGCAATGAAAATTACACTAATGGAAAGAAGAAAGATTGTACTTTCTTAGCTACATTGACATGTTTTCGTGAAACTGTCTCGGTAAAGAGATATAAAGGCTCAAACTCAGCAGTGCCGTATGATTTCCCTACACGGTCAACAGAGTGAAAATCGAGTCGTCTCTCATGGGTTACTACCGTCGCGTAGCGTTGAGCCCAAAGGGTTAAAATGTTACTACTCATTCCTACCTTTATACAGTGTGTCTAAAAAATAATTGTGCGAGTCAAAAGTGCCCTCTTTGGCAGGGTTGGAAAAAAATTGTGATTTTTTATAAAAAGGTGATTTAAATCATGATTTAAATCGTGATTCAAATCAATAAATCAATTTATTTGATTTAAATCAATGATTTTTTCAAAAAAAAAATCATGATTTAAATTACGATTTAAATCATGATTTAAATCACCACTGATTTTAATTGCCAACCCTGCTCTTTGGTAATAAAAAAAAAAACATTTTTGTGACATGATGCTTCTTACATCACCATCACGAGCATAGTCTTAGCTTTTCAAATGCCATTTGTTCTCTTCAGTTTGCTTCTTTTAATCCCAAGATTCAGTTAACAACGAAAAGGTAAAATCACAAATGTGCCACTCTTACAACAGTCAATGATAGCATCAGGCCCTCTTCCCGTAACAGTGAAACAATTGCGATTCCATGCTTTTGTTGCTTACAAGATATCTCAAGATCAAAACAAGGAATTTGAACAGAACAAACAGCATTTGAAAGCTAAGACTTCGCTCTTGATGTAAATGAAAACATGTGTCACTGTCACAGCAGTTTATTCTAACTGACATCTCTGCGTCCCGTATGACACACAACATTTTCACTTCTAATTTACCCATAAACAACAAATTTTTGTTGGTTGTCATTTTTTTCACAAGGCTACCCACTATGTAGTACTTTATAATTACCACAAATTTTCATTGCTCAAGCATTCAGCCAAGAGACCAGAAATTGTCGTCAAAATGTCCCGTACGACATGCACGGAATCATCCAAAACCCCCTACTTGAAAGGCCAATGAAAGGCCATCCCCAACAAGCTAAAATAACCTATGGTAGGGGGTTTCCCCTACTTACCTGTATGAATGAAGAGAATCTTCTTGCCCTGGAACTGATCAGGATTATCTCTCATGGTTTTCATGAGGTGATACGAAGCCTTCCCTGTATACACCGGGTCCACCAGTATGCCAGTGGTTGTTGCTACTTCTTCAAAGAATTCTAGAGAATGATTGAATGACAGTCAAAATAGGTCAGAGAAAATTAACACATATAAGTTAACCTCTAGGCCTGTTTGGTTGGGTTGCTGTTTTGTATGCTAATGTCTAACTGGAGGCCTCCAAGCATGCCTAACAAAAGCACAGAGATCTCAATGCACCTGACTCATTGCATAATACCGGGGGGGGGGGGGGGGGGTCCTGGGGAAGAAGGGTGGTGGGTGCACTCAACGACATAATAATGTAGATACCTACTGTATATGCCACACCAAAGTTGAAAATCGGGGGCTCTGAAACTGGCTGAGCGAAAAAAAATAAGGGTCTCTGGAGCTGGAGCTAAGACCTTAAAGACCTCGAACTGCTATGCATCAGAACAGCACCCTGCTAAAAAGTGCAATGCTCTGGCCAGGCCTAAATTCAGTAGGAACAAAGGTATGATGCTCTGGAGTGCCTTCTTGTGTCCATAAAAATAAAAAGTATTTCCTTCAGTTAATTATGATGCTGAGGCTGCACCTGTGCTCAACAGAAAAACATAAACTGACACAAAGTGGGTTGAAAATGAGGCTGAAGTTATCAGCTTTATGCCCTTTGGTGTTGTATAACATCATTTTAGAACACATTTTGGGCAAGAGGCTCTTTTGAACATTGAAAACCATACTGCAAACATAACTTTTACAGAGTTTTGTAACCCAGGGCACAGTGCAGAAAATAAATAATTCGACAAAAATATCAACCCTTATACAATAAAATCAGTTTAACTTTGTGTATATGGCAACAAAATACAATGATCTAATAAACTAATGAACGAACAGAGATTTTCTTCCCCAAAACTTTTCATTCTGCAAAAGTCTGTTTTTGTCATCAACTCTGCCTCCCCCGCCCCCCAAAAAAAAAATCCATCTTGCTACTGCTTTCTGCTATTCATGACAAACCACAAGGTTTGCTTTTTTTTCTGCTATAACTGGTGACAAATTTAAACAAAAACAAAAGAGTCATTATCAATGCTGTACCATTCCAGATAGACCCTTATGACTGTACAAAGTCTATTGCTATTGGCCTTTTCTGCACGGGTACACCAATATGTACTCAGTGCAGTAATTTGAACTGTTTCAGTAATCATTACGCATACCTAGTTCATCTGGTTGAGATACACCATAGCCGAGACCTTTGGCTCCTTCCACGATGTCCAGTATGTCCGACCCCTTGACCCCCGATGACCCATCACTGGTCTGGAGGCCATAATCCCTCAACAGTTGGTCAGTTACGGCCAAGAAAGTCTTGGCATTGTCACTCACAGCCATGCCATGGATCCTACAAAAATGGACAAAATGAAGTGTATCACACTTGACCATTAAGCTTGTCATACTCATGCCCTACTACTCTATGTGTCACCAAAATCCATACACCTTTTTTTTTAGTTTATTTTTAATTCTGTAAATTTAGATTCCCTTGAAAATAGAACTTATTGGATTATGAACTGGAAAACAGGGGTGGTACGACGTGGGAGGGGGCAAAGATTTTAAAAATAAATAAAAAATATGAGGTTTTGGCAGTGTAATTCATGTAATTTAGGTCTTTTTGACATTTTTGCCCCTTCCTGCCTAAAAGTTTTCACCCTTCCTATGGTTTTACCCTGGTGCCACCCTTACTGGCAAATATGCAGTGAATGAAAGTTATAAGTTTATTGCTATAGCATTACCATAGTTTTAAAGTGATGGGCTAACATTGTGGAGCTTCAATTTAAAAAATTGTCAAATTTTGATATCTGAACTACATAGTAGTGTTCATATGGACAAATAAACACCCTAGAATAAAAAAGTTTGGAAAGTTACACTGCCAATGGCAAGTTATGCATGAATAAACAAAACTCGGGGCGAGTTTAAATAGCCTAGGTGTACACACAGTAAGTCTATGGGAGGAAATGGGCAAGTGAATCTGGTCAACTTACGATTTTCACTTTTTTAAAGCACTAAATAATCATTTTGAAATACAATTTTTTCAGGGCTTCATTTTTAGACCTCATCAAAGACACTGGTAGCATGGGGAATCATGCAGCTCAGATTTTGTTTAACTGTGGTAAATGTTAGCCAATACCTTTAAATCTACATTGTAATTTGAAAAAAAAAACCAATGCATTTTAACCATGATTATCACCAATCTATTTCTGCTGTAAGTGTGTTACGTTCTCCTGTGTAATTTTACATATCTGCACCATGAGCACCTAATGTATTTAGGTGGATTTTGGCACATCATAAAATGTCATTATTACTATTTTCATTGCAATCATGATCATGGACAGTTAATGATTTAAAATAAAGTTTAACCCGTTGCCTCCGAGATTCCGGAAAATCACATAGAGTTAACACAGGGCACATCCGGTTCCCGTAGCCAACGGGTTAAATGAGCTAAAGTCCACACCAAAGGAAAAGACACCCAGGGAACCCAGATCATGACAGACCGTAGGTTTGAAAGAAAACAGGCAATATTACCATGATATCTGTCCCGACAAGATTATGTTGTCAGATTGTCATCACATATTGTAAGTCTCTTTGTTTATAAAAACATAGGTAATGTGATATTTTGTATTATTTCGTGAACAACCAATTCAATATTTTATGTTCAAACTAACATAGTTGCATTGCTAACCTGAGTTTTCTATGATAGTCTCATGATCTTCAAAAACGAAAAACTTTGCAAATTCCCGATGATTTGTTTTCAGCTTTTCGATGTAAGTTCAACCATGTTTTTGGTTGTGTATTTAAAAAAAAAAGGAATGGGTCAGTCGGTTGGTCAAGTACAACCAAACAATTTTTTTTTGCCTTAAGGGGAATTCCCTTACTTGAGTTTACCACCAGTCAGGTGGTTTCCAATGGCCAGGCCAGACACTGTACCAGAACTCCCTGTTGCCACGACGATGTCAGTGAATCTCTCCTGGACACCCTGCATTATAGAGTGACAATGATTTTAAATATATCCATCTTAACAAAAAATAGATCCAAGGCAGATGTATGGATGTATCATGTATGGATGTATGGATGGACAACTCAAATACATAATGTCTCTGGCTCCCTGACCAGGCGAGGCATAAAATGAAATGAAATAAAATGAAGCTCATCTTAAAGGTAACTGACATGATTGGGGGTAGTCCTCAACTTGGGCTAAAACTACTCTAGAATCAAGCAAACTATGTAAGGATTCTCCTGTGAAAATCTTGTAGTCAAACGTTGACTCATTCTAAAATAAACAATGTCAACATCACTCGTAGCACGGAAACCTGCTGTGTGGCTCTCTATGGGGCTTTTTTTATCGTCCCCGGAAAAAAATAAGATACTCCTATGTTCATGCTTGATTCTCCTTAAGTAAACAAATTAGAGACAAATCCTTCCAGCTGGGAGATCCATTCCAGCTGGTGTATAGCTGGTATATATATTTCAACTCATTTGGTTCTTGAGGCATTTTCAAGTGTTCCCAATCATGTCACTAACCTTTAAATGGTAACCCGTTATACTTGTGGTTGTTCTTTTTTAGTTATTGAAATAAGATTAAGTATTTGAGCTTATCTTCAGAGGTCAAACTTCACTAAAGCAAACTTGCATGAACAGAATTCCAACCTTAACTGTGTTGAAGCCTGAAGGCTTGTCACCATGTTTTTTAAAAGCATTTCCATCATCCCACAGTAATTCCTGTGACCAAAGTTTTGTGAAAATATCATCCACAACAGTAAACAACACTTTTTTTTTGCAACAGATACAGTATTACCAATATCATAAAACTTCTGATTACTGAATAAATTTGATTTACAAATTTCATAATTTCCTGCATTCTGCAATGATTTAGCATCAACTACGTGCCACTACATAGCCTTCTCCAATTCCAAACTAAAAGCAGTTGTTTTAATACAGGACAACGTCTGGCCCAGATGAGAGCTCCCCCGGAGGATGGTTCCCCCAGAGGACAATTCCCCAGAGAACTTCTCCCCTGAGTACAACTCAGTTTTTTTTAAACTGGAAATATGCTCCATCAGGGGAGTTGTCTTCCAATGAGTTGTCCTCAGGAGGAGTTATCCTCTGTTGGAGCCATCCTATGGGGGAATTGTCCTCAGGGGAGTGGTCCTGGGGGAGCTGTCCTCTGGGGGAATTGTCCTTCATGGGAGTTGTCAGGTGGGAGTCATCCCTGGGGAAGTTGTCCTCTGGGGAGTAGTCCTACAAGCACATATTCAGTTTGAGATTAACAGGCCAACAAATGCAATTCCATTATAAAAAAAAACACCCCCTGGAAAACAAACAAACTGTTCAACAAACAAAATTGTGCTCACTTGATCCAGCAATTCCCAGAAGCAGTGTACGTAGCCAAATGATCCCATGGCATTAGATCCACCCACTGGGATTTTATAAGGCTTCCTTCCTCTGGAAGTTCTAGAAACAATACAGATACGTAACATCTTTCATTTTTTCCCCTTTTGTAATACCTAGTTTTGATGAGAAAATAGATAATGCAATTCATGTTCAATCATTTTGCTACAATGAGAGTAAAATCCTGACGGAACGAAATGAAATTGGATATTTGGCACATTCCTGTACCATAGGCCTATGACAGTCAACAAATTTTTAAACTAGTTTCTAATTAGTTTTAACTATTTTCTGGACCTTGATTTAGAACAGTGCTCACTGATCTTTTCTGTCAAGAATAAACATATTTCAATAAATACATGAATTTAGAAAATAAATAGATAAATACATACATAAATAAATACATAAATAAATGAAAGACAATAAATTGATCAAGTGAAGTCACCTTAGATGTTCAATCAACTGGTCCATTCTGGGATAAATTCCAGTTTCAAACTCAGTCTCATTTGGCACCAGGTAGAAATGACAGCCCACCATTCTGTCGAGCAATGTGTTCCCTCTGAACGTAAATTTCTGTTCCTGTAAAAAAAATAAAGCAACAGGAATCAGACAAAATGTTTACAAATCACAGATACTTCTAAACTAGGGACTCAGAGTAACTTTGGTTTACACTTCTCAATCTACATCAATACTGTATAGCTTACTATTTCAGTTACTTACTAGATGGTATTCTGAAAATGTCACTATAGTACAGGAGAGTGTAGTTGAAAACAACAGACCACTGTTTTTGACAAATCCTCTACATAAACCCCCAATGCTGACAAACTACCAACACAGAAATCACCATGTGGGAGTGGGACAATATTAATTGTGTCATAGCAACAGAGGGGAACTTCAATGGAAAATTTCACCTGTTCAAACTGCTAAGTGCCAATCCCTCAACTTTTTATTGCATATGAAATGAATTAGTCCCACATTATAATGCAAATGTAATATCCTGGAAACAAATGAAATGTGGAATTTTGATGAAAATTTTTCTATCATCAACCAAAACTGTGTATATTCTCTCAAGTTAACTCTTAATGAGTTGCTGGTGCAATTTTGCAGCACTAATTGTCTTAGTCCTGGACTTACATATGAAATACAATAGGTGATGGAGATGTTCAATGTATTATGACTTTGGCATGCTATATGCTTTGCCTTGCCTTTGTAATCTTTCTAGATTGTAGGATAAATAACTCTTCCATCACTAAGAAAACAGACAACAACAGAGATGCAAATAATGTCTGCCACTACTTTTGGGACATGCAAACTTTTTTTTCTCTCTCTCTCTCTTGAAATGTTAAATGTCTGGTAAATGTCCTTTCCTGCAGTGTTGATTTTTTTTTCTTTCTTTCACTAATTTAGCCATTGTTTCACTTGATTTATCTGTTGTTTCAAAAATGTAATATGTTTCACCTGATGATTTTTTTTTCTTTCTTTCACTAATTTTAGTATACTCGGACTTGGACTCTGTGTCGATTCCCCATGTAAAATGAATGGCAAGGTTTTATTCAACTGCCGACTTGGACTCGGAACTTACGGACTTGACAACAACACTGCTTTCCTGTTAAGCACTGATGCCCTCAATGGCTCAAGAATGTATGCCCCTTTTCTGAATGTGCCCTCTGTCCTAGCCAGGGTCTTCGCTTTTTCAACCTGGGGGGTGGGGGGGGGGTTGTACCCAGGGTTAAACTTGAAAGAATCCTTCGCTCAAACATAACAAGTAAACAAACAAGAAAAAATAAGTCCTCATCACTTTACTCAGCAGAATCCTTCCTGTACCTGATGGGTGACAAGTCACAAGAAACAAGGTCCTTAGTTTTCATTTTACTCCACAAAATCGGCAAATGATCCAACAACTTCATGACCAGTGGGGAGGGGGGATGTGTTTACCCAGGCTTGACGCTAGCACGTGCCCACTTGCCCAGGGCAAGTAAAATTTCATGTTGGGTAAGTAAAAACTCAAAATGATTAAATTTACTTGCCGAATTGGGTATTAAGTAAAATTTTGATCCCCACAAATGAAACAAAAAACTTGTTCAAAGTCTTAAAAAAAGTGAACAAAATATGTGTGAAATTGTTTGTTCAGCTTTTAATTCCATCATTTTTTTCACTTTGTATTTTATTTTACAACTCTTAAAATTCAGAAATCACACCTTTTGCAACCCCCAGAATTCAAATTACAAACTTCCAATACATAAAAAAGTCTTAGTGGAGAAATAATTTTGAAATGTTTTTCTTATTGTTTATTTTTGGGCAAGTAAAGTTTTCATTCGGGCAAGTAAAACTCTGAAAGTGATCATTTCACTTGCCCAAAAGGCAAGCAGAAAAAAAAACGTTAGTGTGGAGCCCTGGTTTAGCCCTCCCAAACCTCCACTGGTGAGGCCCCTGGTCCTACCTTGTCGTTGGACCGAAAAATGAGGTGAGGTTCCAGGCCCATCTGTCTGGATGCAATGGCAGTAGCTCTCGAGTGATTGGACCGCACTCCCCCACAGGTCAGGATGGTGTCACAACCCTGGCTCAATGCGTCAGCTAGCAGGAACTCAAGTTTACGGATCTGCAGGCGGAAGAGGAAGGAAATGTTGGAGAATTACTTCTACAGGTATAAAATGTAACAATCAAAGCTGGTTATACACTATAACAATAGACAGGGCTTGATGCTAAGGCAAATTTGCCTAGGGCAAAGAAATTTTGCTTCTGGGCAAATGAAACTAATTAATCCCACTTGTCACATGGCCAAGTAAAAATTTTCAACTCTAAAATCAAGAGAGTATTAAAGCAAAGCTGTCAACCTTCCCATCACTAAGCTCATCCTCCCACCATCCCACCGGCAATCTCCCGCTTCATGTAATAACCCTCCGCGCCACTCCCCCCCTCCCCCCCCCCCCCCCCCCCCCGCTTGTCAGAAGTTGTTTGGCTAGTAATTTGGCAGGTAAAATATTTTTCTGGCAGACAAAAGTGAATCTTCCTCCTAGTCATTCCTGAAGTTGACAGCTATGTTAAAGATTTGTGTTTTTCAATTCAGCTTCAATTTTGTGAACATTCCAATCAAGTCAAATGTACTTTCAACAACAAGGTTCTGCTTCTGCAGTAACACAATTTAGAAACATTTTCTTCTCTTGGTCAGCCAAGAGAAGACACTTTTGTTTGGGCAACTAAATAAATGAAACCAAGAAGTTTGTTTGCCTGATTAGGCAACCACCCAAAAAGGTTAGTGTGGAGCCCTGCAAAAGAGTATCAAATGTCACTCCGGTCTGGTTTGGAAATGTGTTGACAATGGCGTAACCCAGTGCAGCATGCCGAAGCTGGTTGTTAAAGACGCTATATAACACTGTGAAAGACCCCGTTTAAAAAAAATTGTCGAACTTTGCTATCTGACATGTCTGACAGTGTTTGAATGGACAAATAAACACCCTAGAACACAAAAGTTAGGACAGTTATGCTGCCACTAGTACAATATGTGCAGATACAAATTGCCACATTAATTATTCTCAGCCGATAGGAAATTCTGCAACACAGCAGTCAATGGGGGAAAGCTGGAAAGGTCTCTCAATGATTTTCACGTTTTAAACTGCAATTTTTTTTTCAGGGCTTCATCTTTAGACCATATCAGAGACACTGGTAGCATGGGGAATCATGTAGCTCAGATTTTCTTAAACCGGAAACATCGTTATATAATGCCTTTAAAAACAGACAAATTCCCCATTTAGGCTTTCAGCTAAAGAGGTGAAAAAGTGTGATAACATAAGAACCAGAATTGTTCAAAAAGGTACAATTTGGCAATGTAAAGCTAGGATTATGTACTCTCTTTATGATGGCTCTATTCATTTCTGATGTTGCTTGATGAGAGCTGAAACAAGGAAACAAGAGGAAATATGAGAATTGCGTTGAAAAGGGACATTTTAGGGGTATTACTATTTAGAATTTAAGTAGAAAATGTTACAAAATTAGGAACTTGATTAAGTAACTAAGAAAATCATGATTGTGTGAAAGCCTGGATATTACCTTGTTCCCAGACAAGACACTTCCAGTCATATCATCTCTCTTGATGGAAACCTCAAAGTCCTCTGGTGTACCTGGAAGACGCCATCGGTGGATGGGGGTGTTTAGGTTGGCCAACTGTGAATTGTACAAGATGATTGATACAGATTGAAGATAAAATACATTTGAATTTGATTTTTTTTCCATGTTTTAAATCATTTCTTCAATTATTATTCACGTATTCATTAAATAGTATTTTTGTATTTGTTTTTATTTATTTATTAATTTCAATCATTGTCATTTTATTTTCATTCTTAAGAGAAGAGCTAAATTTATTTCATGCATACCGGTACAATTTAAAAAAAATTAGCGCAGATCAAGTGCATAGAAGGAGATACTCATGTACATGTACTAACGTTAGGCAAAGTAAAAAAAAAATTATCATGTTTCTCGTCCCTGCCCGCTCCAAATTTTGTGGCCGCATCAATTTTTTTCTATTTTTTTTTTCAACAACAATGCAAAAAAGAAGTCAAAATGCTGAAATTCCATTGGGAAATCTGATATGTTTCTTTGGCCTTGCCTTGGGCAATTGCAATTGGCTGTCAAGCCACAAAAGGTGCCTGGTCAAGCATACATTACCCTAGACCGAAAGCTTCCACCTCTGTATGGCGTCGAAGCCTTCGGTCTATGTATACCCGGGATGTATACATGACTGATGTCATTTTCCCCCCTTTTTGTACTTTTTTCCTGTAGATGGTAAGGCATGTCAGATGACAAATTCAACACCCCTCTTTTTGCAGTAGGGTCTACTGCATGTATGCTGGGTGTTATGACCCATGTCTTGTCACCCCCCCTTTTTTTTGGAAGTGTAGATAGTAGGCCTATTGGTACATGCAGACATTTATTTTCCCCTTTTTCTCTTTTTACAATTACAGTATGTGCTAATGAAAACATATTGTAAATGTTCACTACTTGTGTCACTACAATTCGTCCACTATTTTGACATTTTATCATGTGACTGGGAAAATACATGGAAACGATGGAAAATAAAAAATAAAAAACCCCTCTTTTTCATTTTTTACAAAAACACAGACGAGAAACACGTAATTTTTTTTTTACTTTACCTCATTCCTCGATACCTGTAATGTGTAAAATATCTCTAACGTTATTGAAATCAGAAACTTCTTTCCACAGACAACATAAGACAATAAGAAGAGATACAAATGAAGGAATGTGAAATTTATCAATAATATCTTGAGAGTCCATAAGGATACATAAGTAATGTTATACATCCGGTAGAGGATGAGTTACATGATTCCCCATGCTACCATTGTCTTTGATAAGGTCTAAAAATGAGGCCCTGAAAAAAATGTATTTCAAAATGATTATTTAGTGCTTTAAAAAAGTAAAAATTGTAAGTTCATCGGATTCACCTGCCCATTTTCTCCCATAGATTTACTGTGTGTACACCTACGCTATTTAAACTCGCCCCGAGTTTTAACTGTTTATTCATGCATAACTTGCCACTGGCAGTGTAACTTTCCAAACTTTTTTATTCTAGGGTGTTTTATTTGTCCATATGAACACTACTATGTAGTTCAGATATCAACATTTTAAAAATTTTTAAATTGAAGCTCCACAATGTTAGCCTATCACTTTCAGATGAGTGCAGGCCAAGAGAATTAAAGTAGTGCCAAGATGCCAAGTGTCTTGGGCCTAAAACCACAAATTTCGAGTGAAAAACCTCATAACTTGCCACAAAAAATCTTTCTGCAAGGAAAATAGTCTGCTTAGTTTGGTATTAATTATTTAGTTTATACCGACCACCGTGTTTTGCTTAATTTGAACGATTGTAGTAATTATGATTCTCATTATCACATGAGTAATTATCAAATATAAATATAATATGAGGGATAATGTGATGTAGAGGATAAATATTAGATCAACCATGTGGTGTAAACAGTTGCCAACATGTGATTCTGGAAGCAGTTCGGGGATGAGAGTATTGCTAGCTGAGAAGCTTTGACATGTTTGAGGGAGAGGCAGCAATCAGCAATTGTGAGAAGCACTAGCGTAGCCAAAGGGGGGGCAGGGGGGGGCAGTTGCCCCCCCAATAATGCTTTTTTGAAATTTTGTCGGT
>JZLH01S0020401.1:8950-30141 GCA_001188425.1 Eucidaris tribuloides | reverse complement strand
AAAGGGGAAAATTGTAACACCTGCAAGACTGGTTACTTCAACCTTGATGGGGGAAACCAGGACGGATGCGTGCAGTGCTTCTGTTTTGGCATCACCACGGAGTGCTACAGCGTACCCTGGGGGATTGAACAGGTATGTTGGGGAGGGGGAGTGGAGTGAAATGACCTAGGGGTGGGGGATGTCGCTCCCAAACTGACGTGGTACTTTAAAGCATGTAACATTGAACCAAAAATGATGTAATTCATTATGCCAAATGTCACCCCTAAATGGTGCTAATCATGTAAGGCAAGACTGAAGATTTACTTCAAGTTTTATTCCCATGAAACTCCTTCTCTACAAACCATGTAAAAAGATGAGTGAAAAATGACTCCCTGTTCTCAACAATGTTATCAATATCATGAAGTCAAAAACTAGTAGTAGTAGTAGTAGTAGAAGCAGTAGTAATTAGTAGTAGTATGTAGTACTGCTGCTACTACTACTACTACTAATTGTATCCCCCGAACTCTGTTTGGAGGATACTATGGATTTGGCCTCGTTGCGCGGCGTCGCGCGGCGTCCGCCGCCGCTGCAGAGATTTCCTTGTGAGCGCTCTACCAGCTGCATTTCTTCTCCGATCATCTTCAAATTTGGTATGAAGGTGTATTATGGTAAAGCGAATACGCCTATTGTTTTTGGTGGTGGCGCCCTCACTTGGTCCGTCTTTGTACACAAAAAGGTACATTTTTCAGGGTCTGCTTGTGTGCCTGATACTGGCCGCATTTCTTGACGGATTTTTTTCAAATTTGGTGTGTAAGTGAATCATAGTCAACTCTAGACACCTATAACTTTTGGTGATGCTGCCCCCAGTGTTCCGCCTTTTACAGGGTCAAAGGTCAACCTGATAGGTCTAAATTTGCAAAAATGCTTATTTTTTCAATTACTTTGTTGTTACCCAAAGGATTTTATTCAAACTTGCTGTATAGGTGTATGGGTGGTCGTTCTACATGTAGGCCACATTAGTGTTCGGTGATGGCGCCCTCAGTGTTCCGACTTGGGTGCCATGTCACATTATTTGTATATGATCTATTGGCCACATTTCTTGTCCCGATTTTATTCAACTCTGCTTGGAGGCTTTATTGGGGGGGGGCGTCATTTGATGCGTCAACAATAGTTTCAGTGACAGCGCTCTATTGTTCACGACTTTTATTAGGATGCCATGTCATATTTCTAATTTATTCCAAATGGGGGTGAAGGTCCGGTTCGGGGATACATTGTGCTCGAGGGCGGCCCCCCCGCCTGCCGAGTGCCTTCTAGTTACTACTGCTTCTACCTACACTACTGGTCTATTACTGACTGTTATACAATTTAGTGATCATCTATTAACATGGCTGCTGTACATGCTACTCTAGCCACTAATTAAGATGCAGGTTATGCTAGCTGGTGAATATCTACATTGAAATATTTTACTGAGCCTAGACTATTCCGGAATGGTTGAAGAGTCGTTCTGGCCAAATTTAATTTACATAGAAAAATGTAACTCCCCGAGGTGTCATCTAATTATGGCATGAAAAGGAGGCATTTCCTGCGAGCGCTATTAGTGTGAGTTTAGTGACGTTTTGGCCAATGTTTATGAATGGAATAGTCTAGATAATAGTAGATTCTAGAACAGGTCATTGTGTTTGTAATTTGTCATATTACAAGCATGAATAGATGATTCTAGACTAAGAGTTTTGATTATAAATTATCAATTGTCTTTGGACATGAAGTTCAGAGTTTCTGTCATCTTAGCTCAAGTCACATGTGTTATAGAAGTAACCTGCATTTGGAGTTTATTGTAACCTTGGCACGATAACACAACCTGTGAGTTAAATAGCAGAGTTTTGTGTGTGGACCTGCCTGTTTATACCTGAGATAGCTGTGGATTAATTTGTGGAATTATACATCTCTTGGCTGCAATTGTGAATTTATTCAACACTGATTTCGCGGGATTACCTACTACAGCTCTGCCATTGGGATTCATACACCATTGGGATTCTACTAATCGGGATCATCTTGGATCATAGCTGTTTGGACTTGATTACCGCAAAAATCTGCTATTCAGCCGTTCAACATTTGGACCAATATACTGCGATCATAATTTGGAATACTGGATCGGATACTATTTTGGGCATCAACTGGACCGTGGATTCATTCGACTACAGTATCCTTTACGATTGTAACGTTAATATTATTTACGATCATTGTGAGAAGATTGTGAAAAGTTTTCTTGTATGTCTTAAGTTTAAAGGGAAATACCCCATATAATAAATACTTGTCAAATCAAATATTGGTATCATCATTGTTTCATCTTTCGGTGTGAATTGATCGTAACACTACTACTTTTGAACTTCTACCATGCTACGCCCCTCCTCCTACAACTCTGTTGATACTTGTAATACTACTACTACTGCTACTACTACTATTACTTCTATGACCACAAGCACAACAACAAATGTTAAATAATTGATATTATTATTTTTTGTTTCTTATTCCCTGTTATCTCAGGTGTCCTCCCTGAATGGCTGGTTTGTCACCACGGTGGGGATGTCCTCCTATGCCTTCCCTGATACGACGGGTGTCGGCATGCTGTCCATCAGCCACTACAAGGCGCTGGAGGACCTCAACGACGACGTCTATTACTGGTTTGCGTCGGAGGACTATTTGGGAAATAAGGTGAGAAATGGAGGGAGACCTGGACAGTGATGGAAGAACGCTAAAAAGCAGTGTTTTTATGCCTCCGCAATAAAGTTGCTGGAGACATTATGTTTTCGGGTTGTCCGTGCGTGCGTGTGTGCATCCATCAGTCTGTTACCAGTTCATGTTACTGTGAGTTGAAAGGTCAAGGTCATGAGGTCCCATACTTGGGTTTATTTTACTGTGATGATTTAAAAATGTGCTATTGGACTTTACATCAAGTTGGGTCAAGTATGTTTTATGAGGCTACCATCATGGTAGCTTGAGGCTTTCCAATTCAAGTAAAGTTGGGTGGGAATGCGGACTGTGGAGGCATACCCATCAACTGTGTGCAGTCAAACTGCTCTAGTTGATTTTCACACCAAACTATTTGCTCAGATTTGATCCAACAAAATATATGTTCAAGTTGTGTTCAAAATTTGGGATTCATACATTGTAAAGTTTATGAAATATAAATGATTGATCATTTTAAATTGGGTCGTTGCTCAAGTTGTATTGACACGGTATAGTATCGTTTGTTTCAAAACGCACTTGAACACTGCATAATTTCCCCAGCATAAGCCCCATTCAGATAGAAAATGGTGCAAGTGCGGCAGATCAGTGCGATCTTAAAATACTCCAGTAAACCCCTTCAGATAGCACAGAACAGACGTAGCAGCTGTGCCTTTTCGCTGTCTGGTTTCTGAAAGGCAGAATCGCTACTTGCCTCACTATAATGGAACAGGAATTTTTTTATAGGCACAAATTGTCTTTGCTTTTTCGGCGCTGATGTGAGTGTAATCTGATCAGCAGTGTATAAATCACTGTGCAATGAGGAGCAGCAGCAGCTTAACACATTAACACAGAAGGTAGAGTGTATCAGCTACTTCTTTTTACCGGCACTAAAACAATTTCGGAGGTGTATCAGAGCCAGCTCACTTCGCCGCCTTGCACCATTCAGACAGAAAGTGGAGGGATAGCAGGGGCGATTCAGAACCGGCTTCGCTGGTATATCAGAATGGGTTCTGGAAAAAGTATAAGAAGTATGATGTAAAGTAATATTTCATTGCAAATAAGCAATAAATTTTTATTTTTATACTGTCTTATTTTTTGTCCCCAGTTGGCATCGCATGGAGGCTATCTCTCCTATACTGTCAGTTACAGCATCTACCGAGGTGACGCCAATGGACGGGCTACCAGGGACATTGACATCGTCATCAGTGTAGGTATCCTATGTCCAGAGTGAGGCGAGAGAATTTTGGATGGGGGAGGGGGAAGAATTAGACCCACCCCATCCCTACATTTTGCCAATTGACCCAAAACAAAGA
This sequence comes from Eucidaris tribuloides, assembly GCA_001188425.1. Taxonomy (NCBI): domain Eukaryota; kingdom Metazoa; phylum Echinodermata; class Echinoidea; order Cidaroida; family Cidaridae; genus Eucidaris; species Eucidaris tribuloides. The sequence goes on along the minus strand of JZLH01S0020401.1, from coordinate 26,122 downwards.
TTGAAAATGAGAGACTCATTGCATGAATCATAGTTATAGCCAAGAAGGAGGGGTGGGGGTGGGGGGGGGGACGGGTTTATTTGAGGGTGGTAACAAATATTTTATGTGATCACTGTCAGTATTTTGACTATTCAAATAACAGACAGAAGCAGTTTAAAGGAAAAACTTGACAGTGATCACAGTTTAAAACTCTGTACTGTATTTGTCTTTGATAAGGTCTAAAAATGATTTACTGAAAAAAACGATCATTTAGTGCTTTAAAATGGTGAAAATCTATGATTACCCAGTTTTGCCATGTTTATTTTCCACCACAGTCTACTGTGTTACAATGAAGAGTATGGCAGATGTGTAAGTCACATGTGATGTTCATCTATGCATATCTTGCCATAGGCAGTATAACTTTCCAAAGTTCTGTATTCTAGGATGTTTTGTCTATAAGCACTATTACGTTGCTCAGATATCACTGTTTTACAATGTTTCTAAATTGGAGCTTCACAATGTTGAATAGGGTAAGATTTGGTTGATAGGTAAGATTTGGTTTGAGACATGATACTGTTAATAATCTAGATTGACCTGTCATTTGTCAAAATATCATGTTGAAATTTTGTCAGGGTAAAATACAATAAATTGAAAAAAAAAACAACACAGAAAGACAGGCAGACACACAAACACAAGTGACAACTGTAAAAACACCACAGCTTTCCAAGAAAGTTGTCGTCAGTGAACCCCAAGCAGTCAACATGTTTATGAGTTCTTTACGAAACTATGAAACTGCAGTTGTTTACCCATCATGCACGTGTCAATAGATTTCAAGAATATTTATATTTCTCCAAACAAAGTTTGAAGGGGGTGTAAAGGAATCAGCATATGGTCAGATGGTTGGTCGATCTGTTGCGGACCGAACTACTTCCTCAGTTTTTGACCAGTGCTCATGAGATTTGGCACACACATTGATCTTGGGGTGAAGATGTGCAAGACAATTTTTTTTAATGTGTCGGAAACTGCATTGCCATGGTAACAGCATATTATGGGAATAAAGCAGGTAAAAATCTTGCGAATCAAACTACTTCCTCATTTTTTGACCAATGCTCATGAGATTTGGTACACACATTGGTCTTATTTTCAAATGTGCCCGAAACTGTATTGCCATGGTAACGGCATATTATGGCAATAAGTCAGGAATGTGATGGGGCGGGGGTATTTATCACCTTCAGTGATATTTCTAGTTTTTTTCTATTAATCAATATCATTGGGCACACTGCTATAAATGCCATTTTCATTCTCAATGTTCCTTTCTATCTCCAGGGCAACGGGCTCCGTCTCTACCAGAGCTTCCTCTATCTCCAGCCGGAGAAGGAGCAGACCGTCCAGATCCAGATGGTGGCCCGAGACTGGTACGTCCTGACCAATGACGTCGACCCGGGGTCAGGGGTCATGGGTCAGAGGGCCACCCAGGAGCAGTTCATGTCCGTCCTGGCCGATGTGAGCCTCCTCCTCCTCAGGGCCTCGTACAACACCCGCCCTCGTGAGTCAAGGTAGGTGTCAGTGCGGTATTGGGTCTGAGGCCGGTCTCGGGGGCCAATTTCTGGTAGTCTTGGTCTGGGTCCGAGTCACATGTACAAACCCTGTAGAAAGGTTGTGTCGTGGGATGGCCTCGATCTTGGATCCTGTGGTCTCAGATACTACACAGGAGTGTATACTGAATAGCAGCTGATGGCCAGTTTCGGGTGGCCTCGGTCTTGGTCTCGGTCCGAGTCACCTGTACCAATCCTATGGAAAGGTTGTTTTCTGTGGTGGCCTTGGACTTTGTAACTGTGGTCTCAGATGCAATGCTGGTGTCAATAGTGAGCTTTCGATTTCAGGATGGTAGGCAAAGAGTCTAGGCAAAGAGTCTGAGAACTGACCTTGATGGTCCTCGAAATAGAGTAGAAGAAGAAACACACAGAGAGTGGAAAAAAGAACAAAACGGAAGAAAATTGAAAGAAAGAAAAGGTAGAAAATAGAATGAACATAAAGTAGAACAAAAGGGTAGAAAATAGACAGAAAGTAGAATGAAAATTAAGAAGATAGAAAGTAGAACAATAGTAGAAAGAAAGAAAGTAGAATGAAAAGGAAGAAGTTGGAAAGAAAGTAGAACAAAAAGGTAGAAAATAGAAAGAAAGTGAAATAAAGGAAAAAGATGGGAAAAAAATAGTCCAAACAAAAAGAAAGGTAAAAAAAAAAGAATGAAAAGTATGCAGATAAAAAGAAATTTGAATTGAAGAAAATTAAATGGTAGAATACAGAATGAAGGACAAAAAGGAAATGGATAGAAAAAATGAAAGAAAGATAAAAAGAAAGAAAGAAAGAAGTAAAGAAAGAGAAACAAAGCTGATGGAATAAATAATAGTATGCAGCTTACACACGCTCTATCTTACACATTGTATGGCGCTACCAACTTTCTGTCCTCTCTACAGACTAAACGACATTTCATTTGAAAACCAATCTGTTTTATACATGTGCAGATTGATTTCATTATTGCCTACCTTCATGAAATTTAAAGCTTGTTAATACTGACAAACATCAAATGACGAAAGCCTGTATTAGGTTCTACATCCAGCTATTGAAAAAAGGAAAATAAAACTACCCTAAATATGCCAACAGAATATGCAGTGTGCTTATTACTGATAACGTTTTCCACAATGTTTTGGGTATCTCTGAAGATCATTGAAGTTAGACTTTTAGAACACACTCGGAAAACTTTCAACTGTTATCTGAACCCTTCTTCTCTCTCATCTCACAGATTAAAAAATGTTCATCTAGATGTGGTCCAACGAGATGTATACACCCCCAGCATCCTAGCCAGCGTTGAGCAGTGTGTCTGCCCACCCACGTATGAAGGACTCTCCTGTGAAGTATGGCATCCCTCTCTCAATCACCTTCTGATTATGTGACTTGTTACCACAAAATGATCAATGAGTCACAATGAAAGTTTTCATGTAAACGCAGTAAAAAGTCCAAGTTGGGTTACAAAAGTTGATTTTGGGATTCTGATATTTTGTAAAAGTACATACACTTGTCTTTTATCTGTCCAAATTTGAGGACCAGAAGTGATTCAAAAGTATGATTTTTCTTGAATTGAACTTCAAGTTTGGTATCACCACAAAGCTACTTTTATGAACTATTCAATGACCGGTGACTGTAAGAACCAAAAAGGATTGTACAATCCACAGTTCTCTTTTGGAAAGTGACTAGTTTTACCAAGCTTTCTACGGAACAGTTGCCAAAGGCCTTACGTTTCGCATAAATGATCACTATCTTTGCAGCTGTGTTTGTCCGCTTTCCTGACAATGGCTTGGGTGATAGTTCAAACTTGTACTGGTTTTAAATGGGTTTGCTTTGTCCATCCTAGACAAATTATACTTCATTTCAAAGCTTAGAGTCTGTATGTTAAGACGGTGTGAAAAACACTATTTCATATTTTCCCAACTAATGGTTCATCTTGTGGTGACAGGTCACATATGTGACCTGTCACCACATTTCGATCAATAAGTCGCAATGGGAGTTTTTGCGTAAATCTGTAAATTAGTTGATTTGGGTCGGAGGGGTCGATTTTGGGATTTTGGGATTTTCTGAAAGTACATTCATTAGTCTATCATCTGTCCAAATTTGAGGGTTATAGGTAATTCCAAAGTCTGTTTTTTCTTGAAATAAACGAGACCATGTTTTTGCGGGCAGGTGGAAAAATCACCGATTTTAATCTTCGCATCGCGAGAATCGCCCCGAGAATCGCCGCAAAATTGACCGAATATAATTGCTTGGTATGCAAAATCTACAAGTCACCCCGCAATAATATTGGTATCATCACAAAGCTACATTGTTGAACTATTTAATGGCAGTGACTGTATCAGCCTAAAACAATTGGAAAAAAATGACAAGTTAAATGGCGAGTAAATTAAAATAGTGGAGAAGACTTTGTAACAAGTAATACCCCCCAAGGAATGGGCCTCATCTAACAGACACACCCTAAAAGATAATTGATTGTAACTTAAAATGTATAAAACTCCAGACAATGAAACTTGGCTGAATAGAAGGATTAAGTGTGTGCATTAATTATGCTAAATTTGAGCCTAATCCGATAACACCTTCATGTCAGTTGCTATCGAGTTTTAATTCCACCTTTCATGCCCCACACAGCTAGCGCTCTTTGACAGCGTGCATGAATGAGCGTGATCTTTGATGCCGTTTTTCTCCCCTTTCCTGATAATGGCTTATGTGAAGGTCCAATCTTTTGAGCGGTGTTTTAACTGGGTTAGCCTTGTCCAATTTAAACAAATTTTATACCATTCTAAAGCTTACGATCTCTTCTTTCAGACCATATAAAAAACTTAATATCCAATTTTTCCAACTTATTGTGCGTTTTGTGGTGACAGGTCACATATATTAAAATTTATGTAACTATGTTTGTGAGACAAATAGCTGCCGTGAATAGGAGACTGACACATTTTAGAACGAACATTTGATGGATCTGAGAGAAAACAAAATTTTCAATTATGTTTTTTTTAGATACACCTATGTGATCTATCAATGCCCTGAAATTTGCTCACTCTGAAACTTTAATTTTTTTTTGAGAAATTACTCAAAATGTAAAATCTTGGAGGTGGGGGGGGGGGGGACGAACATCCAAGATTTCCCATAGGTAATGTACATACCGCTAGATGCTCTCCTTTAATTTAAACATAATTTGTCACTTAAAACAGTTTTCAGTAGATTTGATGTTGTTTTCTGATGTCTGGGGTGACAATAGAATACTTTGTGAAAGATTGACAAAAAATTTGTCTGATCGAAAAAAAACTAAACTTGGGCTTAAACCATTTAGGATGTGCTCACCCAAATGTTTGTAATAAAACATTATTGACTTGATATTTATGTATACATGTACATACATATTTACTTCAAAGCATAATATCTAAAACCTAACTGGCTTTATATTTTTTTTCCATGTTACTTTAGTCATGTGAGTATGGCTATCGGCGAGTCAACAATGAGCTCCTGGGTGGACAATGTGTGCGCTGTGAGTGTAATGACCATTCACCAGAATGTGATGCCTACACAGGAGAATGCCAGGTATGTTGCCTTTTTTTTAAATCCCCATTTAAAAATTCTAATACACTTAATTCCTGCCTAAAAACCAAAGTAAATTCAAAAGAATATCTGCATGAACTTGGTAGCAACAAAACCACTTGCAGCAAAACAACACACATGCAAAACGATCTTCTGAATATTTCTTCTTTCATGTCTGTCATCTATACAGATCCAAATATTTCATGATAATAACACTAATAGTAGCAAAAACATAAAAAGACTCGAATTACTTGCACCACCCATCGCAAATCCCAGCTCCACCTGGATGAGGCCTGGTAGCCTCTGGCTGCTCCGTTCCCTGACAATTCGAGGGACATGCCCAGCCGGTACATTATTCACAGGAGCTCTAGCATTGAGGCTACCAGGCCCCATCTGGGTAGCCAATGAGAATGATGGGTGATTACAAAATATTTTTTTATTTATTTATTTATTTATTTATTTATTTATTTATTTATTCATTCATTTATTTACTCATTTATGTGCTTATTTATATATACATTGATTTGCTTGTTTTGTTTTTGTTCCACAGATGTGTGATCACCAGACCTATGGCCCTCATTGTGAGTTTTGTGTACCTGGTTACTATGGTAACGCAACATCCGGTAGAGGTGATGCCTGCCAACCATGCTCCTGCCCTGGAGAAGAACCAGAAATGAGGTACCTCTTGGCAGATTGAGTGATATTATCCCCGATTCACGATTTTTGTTATTTTTCAGTAGAAAATAATGATGTCAAGAATAGAATTTGAGGGTCAGAAGTGATTGAGAAGTTTAATTGTTCTTGAAATGAACTGGACTTTATTTTTTGTGGGAGTGTATAAACTTTGTTAAAGAAACCAGGACTCATGTAACAAATTCATGTGAAATAACTGATTGTAACGTGAAGATTATGAAGGAATGAATGGAAGGATTAAGTGTGTAAAAGTAATTTTGTGAAACTTGTGAGCGGTGTTTAAAATGGGTTTGCCATTTCCATTGTAGATAAATCGTTGGTGATTTCACGTACCGGCAAATGTTTGATTTGTTTAATAAACGAGATTTGCCGGTATGTAATGTCACCGACGAAATTATACACCTTTTAAAGTTTCGATTCTCTACATTGAGACTATGTTAACAAAAACAATCTTATTTTCCAACTTGTGGTGTGTCTTGTGGCGACAGGTCACATATGATTTATCATATAAATTAGATTTGATTTTTTTTTTTGGAGGATCTGGCGAAAACCATATAACATTTCTTGTCATATCTATGTTCCAGTTTCAGTCCGACCTGTGTGGCCGATCCATACTATGGCTTCAGATGTGACCAGTGTGCGACAGGGCATGGGGGACCAAGATGTGAAAGGTAACAACATCATTAACCCTCTGAACCCCAAATAACTCTTTACTAAAAGCTGTAACGGCAGTGAATGTATTTTGCACACATTCAGCAGCACAAGAATACATCCATCGTGCCGTGCCGTTAGGCTATTTGTGAAGGACGTGTCTGTGATAACCTGAAGATCAGTAATTACCTAGAACTGGAAAAAGCACCAAACAATAACTGTCAATTATTCTCGTGAATCAATTTAGTAGTATTATTTCAGTATTCATGTGTTGGTGTATGTATGATAAATAATCTGCATGAGACTTATGCATACAATTTTTCATGTTAGCAAATGCATATGGTATACATTTAGTAAATTGTAAATATATTTCACTGTAGGAGTTGGAAAAGTCTATCATATTTTCTGGGCTTCTGTAGAAACCTGTCATCTCTGGGTGCAATGTACTGGGATTCTGTACAAGCCTGTCATCCCTAAGGGGTTAAACTACATGTATTCTGATGATACTGTATCTTATGTAATTCAAAATAATACAAATGTAATAAATTATTATTGCCAGCATGGAGCTATGTAGCTTCTTGTTAAAACAGAAATACATGAATGGTTTGTAAGTTTTACATATCATCCCTGAGGGTGATAAAACCTCATATCTCAAAAATTTTTAAATGTCCAGGAGAGGCAAAAAATATGGCTGCCTTAACACAGCAAAAGTGGGATGGTAGTTGATTTTTGAGATTTTAAACTTCAGATCTGGACTAAACAAAACTTGGCTTCCTAACTACATGATTACATATTATGTATTATTTTTGTATGTTCATAACCCTGCAATTAATAGATTCTGAATGTCTTTAGTTTATTTTTATTATATAATTTATGAAAATTGTCGGGGGGGGGGGGCCCGACATATTTCATACACATTCATATAAAAAAAAAACTAAAGCATTCAGAATCTATTATTGCAGGGTTATGACTTTGGGGCATAAGCTTTTCAAAAACAAAAAATCCCAAAACTCAAACTTGGGCTTTAAGGCGGCCATATTTTTTGCCTCTCCTGACATTTAAAATTTTTGTGAGATATGATGTTTTATCACCGCTCAGGGAATGTATGTAAACTTACAAACATTCATTCGTATTTCTGTTTTTTTTTAACAGAAAGCACAATAGTCCATGCTGGCAATTAATAATTTATTACATTATGTATTATTTTGAATACATTAAGATAACAGTATCATCAGATACATTAGGGATGACAGGCTGTACAGAATCCCAGTACATTCGCACCCAGAGATGAGCAGGTTTTCTACAGGAAGCCAGAAAATATGATAGACTTTCCAACTCCTACAGTGAATTTTTACAATTTACTGAATGTAGTTTACATATGGCATTTGCTAACTGAAAAATTGTATGCATAAGTCTCAATGCAGATTATTTATTCTACTATTACACCAACACATGAATATTGAAATAATTACTTACTAAATTGGACTACACGAGAATAATTGACAGTTATCTGTTTGGTTTCTTTTCAGTTCTAGGTATATTACTGAATCTTCAGGTTATCACAGACACGTCTTCACAAATAGCCTTAACGGCACGGCACGATGGATGTATCTTGTGCTGCTGATGTGTGCAAAATACATTCACTGCGTTACAGCTTTTAGCTAAAGAGTTATTTGGGGTTCAGAGGGTTAATGATGTTGTTACCTTTCCAATCTTGGTCACCCATGCCCTGTCGCACACTGGTCCAATCTGAAGCCAGTAGTTATGGATCGGCCACACAGGTCGGACTGAACACTGGAACATAGAATATGACAGATGTTATATTGACGTTATTCGCCAGATCTCCAAATAAAAAAAATCAAATCTTAATTTATAGATAAATTCATATGTGACCTGTCGCCACAGACACCACACAAGTTGCGAAAATAAGAGTTTTTTTTGAACCATAGTCTCAATGAGAGATCGAACTCTAAAAGGTGTATAATCTTCAGTCGGTGAATTAATACCGCGCAATCTCGTTTATTAAAACAAATAACATTTGCCGGTACGTGAAATCACCACGATTTATCATACAATGGATAATGTGAAACGCACCGTACATTAAAACACCGCTCATCAAGTTCACATAATACCTTACTCACTTAATCCCATTCCTTCATAATCTTCACGTTACAATAGTTATTTCACATGAAATTTGTTACATCGAGTCCTGGTTTCTTTAACAAAGTTATCACTCCCACAAAAATAAAGTCCAAGTTCATTTCACGAACAATTAAAACTTCTCAATCACTTCAATGACCTCAAATTCTATTCTCTCTCTTATTTTTACTGAAAAATAACAAAAATCGTGATCGGGGATAATATCACTCAATCTGCCAAGGGTACCTACATTTCTGTTCTTCTCCAGGCAGGAGCATGGTTGGCAGGCATCACTCTACCGGATGTGCGTTCACCATAGTAACCAGGTACACAAAACTCACAATGCAGGCCATAGTCTGAGTGATCACACATCTGTGGAACAAAAACAAAACAAAGCAAATCATGTATATATACAATAAGACATAAATGAGTAAATAATGAATGGATAAATAATAATAAAATAAAAAAATATAATAAATATAAACAAATATTTGATCACCCATCATTCTTTCATGCTACCCAGATGGGGGCCTGGTAGCCTCAATGCTAAGGCTCTCTGATCATGTCGGCTGGGCATGTCCCTCGAATGTCACGGAACGGAAGCAGCCAAGAGGCACAGGGCCTCATCAGGTGGAGCTGGGAATCTGCGATGGGTGAGTGCAAGTAAGTAATTCGAAGTCTTTTATGTTTTTGTAACTCATTAGTGTTATTATCCATCGACATATTCGGATTAGTATTAGATGACAGACCATCGAAAGAAAGAAATATTCAGAAGATCGTTTTGACATGTGCTAGTTGTTTTGCTGCAATAGATGTTTTTTTGTTGTACAAGTTCATGCAGAATTCTTTTGAATTTCTTGGTTTTTAGGCAGCGATTAAGTGTATTTAGAATTTTTAAATGGGATTTAAAAAAACGGCAACATACTGGCTTCTCCTGTGTAGGCATCAAATTTCTGTGTGAATGGTCATTAAACTCACAGCGCACACAATTGTCCACCCAGGAGCTAATTGTTGACTCGCTTATAGCCATATCAACATGGCTGAAGTAACTGGAAAAAAATATCAAAGCAGTTAGGTTTTAGATATATGCTTTGAAGTTAAACTAATGTATGTAACATGTATACAATAAATATCAAGTCAATAAATTTTTTTAAAAACATTTGGGCTGGCACATCCTAAATGGTTTAAGCAGTTTAGTTTTTTCGATCAGACAAATTTTTTGTCAATCTTTCAACAAAAGTATTCTATTGGTCACCCGACCAATCAGAAACACATCAAATCTACTGAAAACTGTTTTAAGTGATCAAATTATCGTTCTAATTAAACGGAGGCATCTAGCGCGTATGTACATTACTATGGGGAAATTCTTGATGTTGTCCCCCCCCCCCCCACTTCCAAGATTTTACATTTTGAGTAATTTCTCAAAAAAAATTTAAAGTTTCGAGTGAGCAAATTTCAGGCCATTGATAAGATCACTATAGGTGATATCTAAAAAAAACATAATTGAAAATTTTGTTTTCTCTCAGATCATCAGTTCGTTTTCTAAATGTGTCAGTCTCCTATTCCGGCAGTATTTTGTCTCCAAACATTAGTTACATAATTTTCATATATGTGACACTGGTACAACACAACGCACAATAAGTTGGAAAAATTGAGATATTAAGTTTTTTATATGGTCTGAAGAAGCAAGATCGTAGCTTGTAGAATGGTATAAAATTTGTCTTTAATTGGACAGGCTAACCCAGTTAAAACAACGCTTCAAAGATTGGACCTGCAAATAAGCATTATCGGAAGGAGAGAAAAACGGCATCAAGATCACGCTCGATTCTGCACGCTGTCAAAGAGCGCTTAGCTGTTGTGGGCATGAAAGTGGAATTAAAACTCGTAGCAACTGACATGAAAGTGTTATCGGATTAGGCTCTAATTTAGCTAATTATATGCCACACACTTAAATCCTTCTATTCAGCCAAGTTTCATTGATCTTGGAGTTTTATACATTTTAAGTAACCCGTTACAATCAATTATCTTTTAGGGATTGTGTCTGTTAGTTGAGGCCCATCCATTGGGGGGTATTTACTTGTTACAAAGTCTTCTCCACTATTTTAATTTACTCGCCATTTAATTGTTTCAAAATTTTTTATCTCCATTGTTTTAGGCTGATACAGTCACTGCATTTACAAATACGGTTTCAAAAACAATGTAAGCTTTGTGATGATACCAATATTATTGCGGGGTGACTTGCTAGATTTTGCTACCAAGCAATTATATTCACGGTCCATTTTGGCGGCGCTTCTCGGGGCCATTTCTTGGATGCGAAGTTAAAATCGGTGATTTTTCCACCTGCTGGACAGCACAAACAACATGGTCTGTTTTTCAAGAAAAACAGACTTCTGGAATTACCCTTAAACCCTAAATTTGGACAGATGATAGACTAATGAATGCTACTTTCAGGAAAACCAAAATCCCAAAATCGCCCTCCGACAAATCAACTAATTTACAGATTTACGAAAAACTCCCATTGCGATTATTTGATCGAAATGTCGGTAGACAAGGTCACATATGTGACCTGTCACCACATGATGAACCATTAGTTGGAAAATATTGAAATAGTGTTTTTCACACCACGTCTTAACATACAGACTCTAAGCTTTTGAAATGAGTATAATTTGTCTAGGATGGACAAAGCAAACCCATTTTAAAACCAGTACACAGTTTGAACTATCACCAAGCCATTGTCAGGAAGCGGACAACACAGCTCAAAGATAGTGATCATTTCATGCCGAAAACGTAAAGGCCTTCTGGCACTGTTCCGTAGAAAGCTTGGTAAACTAGTCACTTCAAAAGGAGAACGTGGATTGTTTACAATCCTTTTTGGTTCTTACAGTCAAGGTCATGAATGTTCATAAAAAGATAGCTTGTGGTGATACCAAATTGAAGTTTCCAAATCTCTATCATACTTTGAATCACTTTGGTCTTCAAATTTGGACAGAATAAAAGACAAGTGTAGTGTACTCTTAAAAAATATCAGAATCCCCCAATCAACTTTTATGTCCCAACTTGGACTTTTACTGCGTTTACATGAAATTTCATTGTGACTCACATTGATATTTTGTCTGCGATAACAAGTCACATAATCAGAGGTGATTGACTGAGAGGATGCCATACTTCACGGGAGTCCTTCATCGTGCGGTGGGCAGACACATGCTCACGCTGCGCTAGGATGCTGGGGTGCTATACATTCTCCGTTGCGACCACATCTAGATGAACATTTTTTTTAATCTGTGAGATGAGAGAGGAAGAAGGGAATTCAGATAACAGTTGAAAGTTTTCCGACGTGTGTTCTAAAGTCTAACTTTCAATGATCTCAGAGAATACCCAAAACATTGCTGGAAAACGTTATCAGTCAATTAAGCACACTGCATATTCTGTTGCTATTAGCGGTAAGTTAAGTATTTCTTTTTAATAGCTGGATGTTAGAAACCTAATCAGGCTTTCGTCTATTTGAATATTTGTCAGTTTACCAAGCTTTAAATTTCATGAAGGTAGGCAATAATGAAAATCAATTGACATGTATAAAACAGATTGGTTTTCAAATGAAATGTTGTTTAGTCTGCTTAGAGAGGACAGAGTTGGTAGCTCCATACAATGTGTAAGATAGGGTGTGTGTAAGCTGCATTCTTATTTATTCCATCAGCTTTGTTTTCTCTTTCTTTACTTCTTTCTTTTCTTTTTATTTTCTTTCATTTTTCTATCCATTTCCTTATTTGTTCCTTCATTCTGTATTCTACCATTTAATTTTCTTCAAATTCAAATTTCTTTTTATCTGCATACTTTTCATTCTTTTTTTTTTCCATTTCTTTATTGTTTGGACTATTTTTTCCATCTTTTTCCTTATTTCACTTCTTTCTATTTCTACCTTTCTTGTTTACTTTCTTTCCACTTCTTCCTTTTCATTCTACTTTCTTTCTTTCTATATTGTTCTACTTTCTTCTTCTTAATTTTCATCTCTACTTTTCTTCTATTTTTACCTTTTGTTCACTATGTTCATTCTATTTTTCTTTTCTTCTTTTCAATTTTCTTCCGTTTTGTTCTTTTTTTCACTCTCTGTGTCGTCTTCTTACTATCTACTCTATTCATCGGGACCATCAAGGTCAGCTTCTCAGACTCTTTGCCTAGACTCTTGCCTACCATCCTGGAAATCGAAAAGCCTCCACTATTGACACAGCATTGCATCTTGAGACCACAGCTTACAAATCCAAGGCACCACAGACAACAAACCTTTCAGAGGATTGGATAAGGGACTCGGGAACCGAGACCAAGACCGAGGCCACCCCGAAAACTGGATCAGCTTGCTATTCAGTATAACATCCTGTAGTAGTATCTGAGACCCAGGATCAGATCGAGGCCATCCCACGACACAACCTTTTAGGGTTTGTACCATGTGATCGGACCCAGCAAGATACCGAAAATTGGCCCCCTAGAGACCGGCCTCAAGACCCAATACCGCACTGACGCCTATCCTTGCCGAGGGGTGTTGTACGGCCTGAGGAGAGAGGAGCTCACATCCGGCCAGGAGGACATGAACTGCCCTCCTGGGTGGCCCTCTGACCATGACCCCTGACCACGGTCGACGTCATTGGATCAGAAGCTACCAGATCTCGCGCCACCATCTGATCCTGGACGGTCTGCTCCTTCTCCGGCTGGAAGATAGAAACTCTGCGTAAGACGGAGCCGTTGCCCTGGAGATTGAAGGAACATGGAGAATGAAAATGGACATTTATAGCAAGGTGTCCAATGATATGATTAATAGAAAACAAACTGAAATATCACTGAAGGTGATAATACCCCGCCCAATCACATTCCTGGACTTTTTCAATAATATGCGTTACCATGGCAATTACAATTTCGGGCACATTATGAAAATAGACAAATGTGTTACCAAATCTCATGAGCATGGTCAAAAACATGAGGACAGTAGTTTTGATTCGCAAGATTTTTACCTGTTCATTCCATATATGCGTACCATCGCAATGCAGTATTCAGACACATTAAAAAAAAATTGTCTTGATCTTCCCCAAGATCAATGTGTGTCCAAATCTCCATGAGCACTGGTCAAAAACTGGGAAGTAGTTCGGTCCGCAACAGACGACCACCATCTGACCTATGCTGTTCCTTTTACACCCCTTCACTTTGTTTGGATAAATATAAATTATTTCTGAAATCTATTGACCGTGCGATGATGGGTAAACAACTGCAGATTTCATGTTTCGGTAAAGAACTCAATAAACATTTTGACTGCTTGGTCCGATTCATGACGACAACTTTCTTGGAAAGCTATGTGGTGTTTTTACATTGTCACTTGTGTTTGTGTGTCTGCCTGTCTTTCTGTGTGTTTTTTATTCTTTTAAATTTATTGTATTTTACACCTGACAAATTTCAACAATTGATATTTTGACAAATGACAGAGTCAATCTAGATTCTTAAACAGTATCATGTCTCAAACAATCTTACTAATCAACAAGATTTACCCTATTCAACATTGTTGAGCTTCCAATTGAAACAATTGTAAAACAGCTGATAATCGAGCAACGTAATAGTGCTTTATAGACAAACTCTAGAAGTGTCAGAAATTACTGCGAAGTTATACTGCCTATGGCAGATATGCATGATGAACATCACTGTGACATTCACATCTGCCATAATATTTTGTAAACACAGATAGCACGTCTGGTGGAAATTAAACATGGGCAAACTGGTGGTATCATAGATTTCACATTTTACAAGCAGCACTAAATGATCGTTTTTTTCAGTAAATCATTTTTATACCTTATCAGCATATACAGTTACAGAGTTTTAAACATGCTGCTCTCGTCAAGTTTTTCCTTTAAACTGTTCCTGTCTGTTATTTGACATAAGTCAAAATACTAGACAGTGATCACATAAAATATTTGTTACCACCCTCAACCCCCCCCCCCACCCCCACCCTCTTCTTGGCTTAACTATGATTTGCCAATGAGTCTCTCATTTCATCTTTGTTTTTGGCGTCAATTGCGCAAATGTAGGGAATGGGGTGGCGTCATAATTCTTCTTTCCCCCTCCCCCATTCCAAATTCTCTCGGCCTCACTCTGTACATGGATAACCTCCTGATGACAGATGTCCAATGTCCCTGGTAGCCTCCATTGGCGTCACCTCGGTAAGATGCTGTAATGACAGTATAGGAGAGATAGCTCCATGCGATGCCAACTGGGCGACAAAAAATAAGAAGTATAAAATAAAAATTTATTGCTTATTTGCAATGAAATTTACTTTAATCATCTTCTTCATACTTTTCCAGAAACCACATTCTGATATACCAGCGAAGCCGGTTCTGAATCGCCCCTGCTATCCGTCACTTTCTGTCTGAATGGTCAAGGCGGCAGAAGTGAGCTGGCTCTGCATCACCTCCGAAATTGTTTTAGTGTTAACCCGCGTTTAAAAAGAAGTAGCTGATACATACCTTCTGGTTAATGTGTTAAGCTGCTGCTGTCTCATTGCACAGTGATTATTACACTGCTATCAGATTACATCACATCAGCCGCCGAAAAGCAAAGGACAATTTGTTGCCTATAAAAAATTCTGTTCCTTATAGTGAGGCACATAAGCGATTCTAGCCTTTCAGAAACCAGACAGCGAAAAGGCACAGCTGCTAGTTTGTTCTGTTGCTTCTGAAAGGGTTTAATGGAGTATTTTAGATGCAATGATCTGGCACTTGCCACCATTTCCTATCTGACATGAGCGGCTTATGCTGGGGATTATCAGTGTTCAAGTGCGTTTTGAACAAACGATACTATACCGTGTCGATACAACTTTGGAAACCAACGAACCAATTTAAATGATCAATCATTATATATTGTCATAAACTTTACAAGGTATGAATCCCAAATTTTCGAACCAACTTGAACATATATTTTGTTGGATCAACATCTGAGCAACTAGTTTGGTGATGAAAATCAAACTAGCAGCAGTTTAGACCTGGCACACAACAGTTGATGCGGTATGGGGACGCTCTCACAGTCCGCATCCACCCCAACTTACTGTTGGAAAGCTCTAAGCTTACAATGATGGTGCTCAATAAAAATTAACTGACCCAACTTGATTGTAAAGATCCATGCATTTAACATCACCATGTAAAATAAACCCAAGTATGGCGGACATCAATGCATTGACCTTTCAATACTTGTAACATGAACTGGTAAACAGACGATGGTATGCCAACGCACGCCCGGACAACCCGAAAACATAATGTCATCAGCCAATTTATTGCGGAAGGCATAAAAACCTGCTTTTTAGCGTTCTTACCATCACTGTCCAGTCTCTCCATTTATCAACTTATTTCAACATAGCTCCTCCGAGCACAGATAATAGACGTCGTCGTTAGGTCCCTCCAGCGCCTTGTAGTGGCTGATGACAGAATGCTCGACACCCGTCGTTAATCAGGGAGGCATTTAGGAGGACATCCCCACCGTGGTGACAACCAAGCCATTCGGGAGGCACCTGAGATAACAGGGAATAAGAAAAAAAAATAAATAATATTCAATTATTTAACATTGTTGTGTTTTGGGGTTGTGTCATAGAATAATAGTAGTAGCATAGTTATAGTATTCCAAGTATCAACGAGTTAGTAGGAGGGGGGCGGTAGCAATGGTAGAAGTTCAAAGTAGTTAGTGTTACGATCAATTCACACGAAAGAGAAACAATCAGATACAATATTTGATTTGACAAGTATTATTATATGGGGTTTTCCCTTTAAACTAAGCATACAAGAAAACTTCTCACATCTTTCACATGATCGTACAATAAATATTACTTTACAATCGCTAAAGGATACTTGTCGAATAAATCCACGGTCCAGATTGATGCCCAAATAGTAATACCGATGCCAGTATTCCAAATTATGTCGCAGTATATTGTCAAATGTTGAACGAAATCTTAGTGAAATGCAGATTTTTGGGTAAATCATAGTCCAAACAGATTGATCCAAGATGATCCCGATTAGTAGAGTCCCAATGGTATGATACCCAAATGCAGAGTTGTAGTAGGTATTCGACGCGAATCAGTGTTGAATAAATTCACAATTCAGCCAAGTGATGTATAATTCCAAAATTAATCACAGGCTATTCAGGTATAAACAGCAGGTCCACACACAAAACTCTGCTATTAACTCACAGGTTGTGTATCGTGCAAGGTTACAATAAACTCAAATGCAGGTTACTATAACACATAGATGATTGAGCTAAGATGACAGAAAAACCTTCTGAACTCATTGTCCAAAACAAATGATCATTTATAATCAAACTTCTTTAGTCTAGAATCATCTTCATGCGTTGTAAATATGAAAATAACACACAATGACCTGTTCATAGAATCTAATTTATCTAGACTATTCATTCATAAACATTGGCCTAAAAAGCGTCACTGAACTCACACTAATAGTGCTCGCAGGAAACTGCCTCCTTTATATGCTAATTAGCTGACACCCTCGGGGAGTTACATTTTCATGTAAAATTAATTTGGCCAGAACGCCTCTTAACATTCCAATCTTCTCC
>JZLH01S0020391.1:0-10487 GCA_001188425.1 Eucidaris tribuloides | reverse complement strand
ACAAATACCATTTCCCCTCATATTAATGATATGAATTATTTGGAAGAATGTGCTTTTATACATGGCACATATTGTCAATTCATTGAATCATTATAAAATAGAAATAGAATTTGAATAAATCATCCCAAGATTCCACTATGGCAGTGGTTATTATTTGACCCTGTGATGTGAACAATAGCGTATCAAACATGTCAAAGTACAGCAGGCTGCCGCAGTATAAGTGTTTTACTATACGGGATGCGACAAGGTCATCTGAAAGTCATCAAGATGACAACAGATTTTTAAAAATAAAAATCACTGATTTCATTTTCCTTACCTCATCCTTTTCATTGTTCAGGTGCTTGTAGCGACCCTGATATTTGCTCTGAGCCTTGCCCATATCCAACAATATCAAATTCAGAAAGCAATCGATAAAATTCAAGCCAATCTCTGAGAACAAGTAAAGACAAGATGTGCTCTACAAGAAGTCAGGCGCAAGAATGTTTTCTGTTTCCACGGTAACCGTAACGTCGACACAGCGCGCGCGATCAAGAGAAGCGCGTCTGGAGATGATACGCAGCGTGCATACAGTTGCACGCGCCTGCGCGGTCAATCAGCTTATAGGCTTTATAGAAAGCAATTTAACTACTTTCATACAAACAAGTAACCTAGGTTGTGTTTAGTGCATATGAGGTTTAAAATTATTGTAAGATTTTAATCACTAACATAAATTTTTACTTTCAGTTTTATCCCAAACAAATCTAGGAAATAACCGGTAATCTTTCTATAGGCCTACTTATGAAACATGCACTTAGCAAAAAACTTCGCGCAAACGCGCGTCTGGATTGTTTGAGCTTGTATGCGCTCGTACGCGCTCCATGTGCGTTTTCCTACGCAAAGCATGCATGCGTGCAGTGGTCCACCACAACCCTGTTTTTAACTCTGATAATCGATTCTGCTTTGTTTTATTTTACTTTCTTTAGGGGCCTATAACATTCTAGGTAAATACAATGACTGCATAGGCCTAAATGTTGGGCACACAGACCTAGACACACAGACATACACACTGACACACACACAGAAAACAGACAAACAGACACACACAGATGCACAGACACACAGACAGACACCCACGCGCACACACAGACACAGACACAGACACACACACCCACACACCCACACACACACACACACACACACACACACCACCACCACACACACACACACACACACACACACACACACACACACACACACACACACACACACACACACACACACACACACACACATAAACGCATGCACCCCGTTGGATAACCATCCGTCTTATCTTCTCTGCTGGTTTATATTCAGTGACTGGCGACAATTTGTTGACGGTGGCGACAATTTTGTGCCGCTAGGTTCTGTTTTCATGGCACAAATTGTTGCCAGGGAGACAAAAAAAAAATCGAATCAGCGAAAGCGTCACAATTTGTTGCCGGCGACAATTTGTGCCGCAACAGCTAGAGGTGGACACACATCCCACAACTCACCCCCACGCACCCCTTCCCCCTCCCCAACCCCCAGGCCCCCCCCCCACCACACACACCTCAGAGATCCGTCTATGTAAGTTATCAATGAACGTCAACCATGCATCGTGAATCCGCCAAAACGGCAGGAATATCTGTTTCCGCGGTGTACCTCAAGTCCTCAACGCAGACGTATGTCGGTGTATCGTTTAACCGACACTTTTTATTGGATCAGAATTCACACAATAACTTGATTTGTGATCCTGAAAATCATAATTTTTTTAATCTCATTCAAAATGTATCTAATATTATCATTTCAACAGAAAGGAAGAAAGTCGGACGTGAATTAATCTGCGAAAATCGGACAGTTGAACTAACCCCTTCAAAATATTTCTTTATTTCTCGGACGCTGAAAATCGACCCGTGATAACGCGCGACCAACCGTGTTATGTCTAGGAAAAGCTTGAAGCCATTTCACTTTGCACGGGCATTAGGAAAATTGGATTATTCAGCGAAAAACGGATGTATTGCAATAGATTGTGTAAATTTTCTAAGTAGTTTTTGTGTTCCTACAGAATGGTTCTACAGTTTCTTGATCACCCCGCACTAAGACTCGCGACATTCGCATAACGCGTAAGTCCCAGCGCGTAGAACGCGCTGGTCACCGGTAATACAAGAGTGTCCGGAGATACCATGCGTGGACATACGACTGAAAGTGTCAGCTGGGAAAACGCCCTCTTACGCGCAGAAACGCAATAAGGACTTGCACTCATTCACATCATAATTATGTAGAAGAGCTCTTCAGACCTTTCGCCAGAATGGGCCGTTGGCAGGCGCGACGGGTGTACACTCACACATTCGATCTGGAATCAGGGGATTTTAGACCTTATTCACAGCTACTCTGAAATCTTTGAAACCTGGTGTTTGTATGCAATTCATGTTAACATGGGACACGCATCGGGCCCCGGATAACAGCAGCACATGAGGTAAATATTCATTACGTTGTGATTTTTGCCAGCATTTATGGCGGGAAAGCATTTTGTAGAGTTACACTGCTGTTCTGCGAATAACTGTCTGCTCAGTCGTTCATACGTGGCCTGGGCACGTATTTCAAAAAAACAAATTTAATATCAAATGGACAACCTTAAAATCGTGTTGGAAGAAACGAATTGATGTACAATGCGTGAACAATTCCCATGAAAGATGGATACGTGAGAAATTTAATTAGTTTCTAGTCTAGTAAGCTGTTACATTGTTTGATTTGGTATTGGTAGGCCTATTGTTTCACGGTTTGTTTATTTTTTGGCGTCAGAACTATAAATGCTACTATTTCTTCCTTTCATCATTTTTGTTACCATCGTCATCATCTTGTATTCATTCACATCATTGTCATCAACGTTGTTGTTGTCATTATCATTATCATCATCATTACCATCATCATCATCACCACCACCACCATCACTACCACCATCATCATCATCATCATCATCATCACCACCACCACCACCACCACCACCACCACCATCGTCGTCGTCGTCGTCGTCATCATCATCATCATTATCATCATCATCATCATCATCATCATCACGAGAATAATCGTCACTTTCTGCATATTGACTTATTATAATTTGTATGTTCATCACTATTTGATCTATTTGTTGTATTTATTTATTCAATTATTTGATTAGTTAGTTGATTAGTTAGTTAATTAGTTAATTAGTTAGTAAGTTAGTTAGTAAATTTCGGTGAAGTGGGAGAATTCTGTTCCGATATCTCGAAAATATATTTATTTTTTCCACTTCGTCAAAGAATCATACCAGTGTGTTTCGTAGTTTGAAAATGGATCGACATTGATAAGGCTTTATCAAAAAAATAAAAAATCTTCCGCCTGTATTAGGCATATTAACTTAACTGTATTCAGAGCACTGTTTTCGTCACCGGCGTAATTCAAATTCAAAAGCGCATTTTGTATGTCTCCATACTGGAATATTGATTAAAATGTAATATAGGGAATATGAAATAAAAGCAATGAAATGTTCGCTTACCAGAGCTGGTAGGATGGATCTAATTTGAATACATGTATCGTGTTGTGTGATTGTACTGTTGTCGTGAACTGATCTGCATCTTAAAATAGATTTGTTTTCTAGATTGACACTGCATGTTTGAATGTCTAGAAAAAAGTCTACATGCGTATCAAACTACACGTTAATCAATTCATCTATCTGTCGAAATACACCCGGCGACGTATCTATTGCCAACTGTGACAAATTCGTCTGCGAGCTCGATACTATACCAGTAGAGACGTGAATTCACGCGGAAATAATGAATTTCTTTCACTATACTAGCTCAAAATGTCGACATGCATAATTTAGCAGATTAAAAACCCTCGGTACGAAACAGAGTAACGTAATTACACTAACCATTAGAGTTAATAAAACATATTAAAGAGTCGATACTGCATAAAGTGCATGTGTGTGGGGGTATGTCAGCAGTTAAAAACCTCTTCTGTGACTATCGTATGTAGTAAGTGCAAGTGCTATTAGAATAGTGCAAGTATAGCTTTTGACAATACAATGAAGTTATGGCACTGAACATTGACTCGTCATTAAAGGAGACGTATTTCGATTTTCGTATTCTACGTTTATTAGATGAAATCTTATATCAGGTTAAAAAAAACAATGGCAAACGTTTGGTCACAGAAAATTCAACAATGTATAAAACATTTAAAGACCAGGAGTTGCATCATTTGTGAGATGTATTATGCATGCCAAAAGTGTGGCAGTATATATACGGTAGACCTCTTTACTATCAAACAATTTGTTCAAAATGACAGTTCGCTAAAAGACCAGAAGCAGAATATGAATTTTTATATATGTTTGAATATGACGTCACTGTCACCATCATGGTAATAATAATAATAATAATAATGATAATAATAATAATAATAATAATAATAATAATGATAATAATAATAATAATAATAATAATAATAATAATAATAATAATAATAATAATGATAATAATAATCATCATCATTATCATCGTCATCGTCATCATCATCATCATCATCATCATCATCATCATCATCATCATCATCATCATTATCATGTTTATTCAATTAAAAGTAAATGTCGTGATTGGGGGTAGTCCTCAATTTTGGGTAAAACTATTCTAAAATCAAGTAAACTTTGAAAGAATTCTACCGTGAAATTTTTGTAGTCAAACAGAGAAATTTGTTGTGTAGCTTTCTTTGGGGTTAATTTCTCTTGGGCCTCAAGAGGAATAAAATGCTGGTAAGTCCATGCTTGATTATCCTTAAGTTAACAAATTCAAGATAAATTCCTCCAGTCAGGCGTGGATATGCTCGTGTATCTTTGGTATATCTTTCAAACAGTTTGGTCCAAGAGGTATTGTTTTATTTCTCCCAATCGTATACTGCCCTTTTAGTGTACTTATTCTTTTATTTTATAACTGGTTATGTATTCATTATGTTTGATATCATAGACCATTTCATACACAATTTGTTTTCCCTTTCTTAAGTTTGAATGAAATCAAGCAATATTAATAGCTTCAAACATTGCATTTCCTAGCCATGATATAACAATAACCTTTTCTAAAGTACGTAAATACACGTAACAATAGTAAGGAGGAGAAAAAATAATAATGGAAATATACATATCAGACAGTTGCACTTTTTATGTAATTCATGTATAGGGCCATTCAGTTTATTAGGTTTAAATACGTGTATCTCGTAAATTTTAATGATAAATTCAAACCTGTCCGTATGAAAACAAACAATAGTAGTGAAAATATGCTGTGTTTGCCTTTTTATTTTCCCATGAATTGCTCGCGAGAGGAGAGTGACATTTTACATTTGTGAACACCGTTTTCGGAGCTTGCTCGAACATAAACACGCACACTTCATTTATTTTATTTATTTATTTTTCCATATCCAAAAAAGTCACATAAAGCACAGTAATTATAATATACAAACTGAATATCATTAACAAAGAATGAAGCCAGTCACAATTGCATTAAAAAATACCACGATACAAAATACAATGTGATAGTCAAACCGTAAACATTTGCTTAGGTACTCAAACTGGTGAAGAACGAAATTATAAATTATTAAAGTGGATAAAGAGGGATTTTGCAATAACAACAAACAAGCTAATTGACAACTGTGTTATACTTTTTACACGTATAGGCATTTTAACAACTCCTCACTTGCTATTATTTACGTTCAACTAAAAAATTCAAAGTAAGCACTAGCAATTACGACTAATAAAGCCCTGCGGAAATGTGGGCATAGAACGTAAGAATAGAAAATGTCCAATATATCTATATGTAAATATTTCAATGAATCTAATTACCTACCTACCTACCCACATTATTCATACCTACCTATCTATCTATCTATCTATCTATCTATCTATCTATCTATCTATCTATCTATCTATCTATCTATCTATCTATTCATCTGTCTATCGATCTATCGATCTGTCTATCTATCCATCTATGTATTTGTCTTTCTGTCCGATTGTCAATCAATTCATCTCTCTCTGTGTCATATTTTTCTCACTCATTAATCTCTGACGTTCACAATATTATCATCTTCATCATCACCGTCATCATCATCGTCATCATCATCATCATCATCATCATCATCATTATTATCATCATCATCATCATCATCGTCATCATCATCATCATCATCATCATCATCATCATCATCATCATCATCATCATCATCTGTCTATCAATCTATATATGTGTGTTCATCTGTCTTTCTCTCACGTTTACATTATTTCACAAAATTTGTATCAAATATAGAAGCAGTGATTCCACCCTCAGATCACGTATTCACTGCCATACCGACACAACTCAGTCTCTTGAGTCATTTGAAAATGAGGTCGCGAAATATGAACTGTTGTATTTTATATAGCTTGTCAGGTAATGTGTGCAATTATGGATCGTAGGCATGCTTGATACAGCACATGAAATTATATACATTATGCATTCTATAAATACATCTAGTAATTATATCTCAATACCAGACAACAAATAATAATTATGTCGAGATATTCGCGACGAACTGGAATGTCAAATCATTTATCATTACATTGAAGGATACAACATCAACTTTACGAGGATATCGGGAAAATTATGTATTGTATTGTTTCCAAATTTCTGTTCTGATCTTAATCAGACGTAATACTATATCATTAAATTTAGAAACTTTATGGTGAAATATTGAAAATAACAGTATAAGGTCGTGACCGCCTATCGGCATTATTGGAGTGATCCATATTTCTGTCGAAATATTTTTGGCTCTGTGGACTTGCTTGCATTATATTATATGCACAGCATTTAGGTTGGGATATACTGTGGATGAGTGGTGAAAAGTCTGAATACATGTAGTAAGAAAAGGATTATTAAAGCTTATTTACGCCTCTACAAACTTTATGATTGATGTGGGCTATACAAATTTGTAGAACAAGAAAACTATTATAGTGTGTGTCTGTGGGCTTTTTATGTACTTTGTGTGTTTTTTGGGTGGGGGAAAGGACAGATGATGTGTCCAAATACGTGTGTGTACAGTTTTAATTGTCAGAGCTTTATGTAGTTTTTGAATGTGCATTTGTGTCTGTATTTTTATGGTTGAATAAAAATAAATAAACAAAAAAAAAAACAATTTAATAAAGTACAGAATATGAATATAATTTATGTTAATATAAGATACGTATATGATAATATTATAAAACTTCATTTTAGTTTAGATGAAAATGCGGGTAGGCGTATACATCCACAATATCGGCATATGTCAATTAAGTGTAGACATCAATTATAATTAGATATTACAGTAATTGTCTTTGTCAAAGTGAATTAGAATAATATCTTCACTAATCGTCATGCTTTTGTATCCATAAATAGACGGTCACATGCACATAAACCAATTACATATTCGCGCCAAATTACTGCAGACAATGATAACTCGTATTTGGGGCTATGATTAAAACTTTAGATGATGCATTCTACATGCGGAGCGGTGGGAGTATGGACGGCAATTTAATTACCTGAGCAAATAGGCCGGAATGCACAAAGACTCAAATGCCCTTGGGTTTGAAAATTATTTTATTCTTTTCATCCCCTTCCTCAACCGTCCACAAAAATAAACAAATAAGTAAGTAAATGAATAAATAGATAGAATAAATAAGTACTTTAAATATGATAGATAGATAGATAGATAGATAGATAGATAGATAGATAGATAGATAGATAAGATAAATCGATAATTAAAAAAAATAGACAATAAATAAATAAAAAAAGTATGTGTAAATTTTAGACCCCTTTCCTCGCATCTATAATAACCAAATAAGTAGTAAAATACATGAATAGATTGATAAATTAAATAAATAAATGAATGAATAAATAAATAAATAAATAAATTAATATAAATAAATAATAAATTGAATAAATGAATGAATAATATAAAATAAATAAATAAATGAATAAATATATGAAGTGAATGAATAAAATAAATGAATGAATAAGATAAATAAATAACTGAATAAATAAATATTAATATGAATTAATTAATAATAGGATAGATAAATAAAAAATCTATAGATGTGGTGTGTTTGTGTGTGTGTTTTGTTTGTGTTTGTGTTTGTGTGGTGTGTTTTGTTTGGTGTGCGTGTTTTGTGTGTGTATGTGTTGTTGTTCAATACGCAGCGGGTCTAGTGGATAAAAAAATAGGTGAGGACAAAGAGGTACCCCACAGATCAAGTAGGGTTGTGTTTGTGGTCGTTGGTGTATGTGCGTGATTATGTGTGCTGTCTGTATACGTGTGTGTTTCCAGATAAACGCATATAAACTCGAGAAAGCAAAGGCATTCAAACAGTCAAGCCAAACATAAAGCATGCTTTTTCATCTATTATAATAATGACAACTTAGTCACTCACTATTGAATATGTATCTAAGTCTTCATTCTCTAGGTTTATAGTGGGTCTTCTGTTGTTTATCCTGTTGTACCAGACAACAATATCTTTTCTGGGGAAGTCTTGTCTGAAGAGACAAATATATGCACTTGCGTAGGATATGGCAAGAATAGAACTGATCACACACACGAACACACACGACATACAGATCAGAACCGACAGACAGACAGACTAGATCAGACAAATCACGTAAACACACGCATAACACAAAACAGCATGTAAGGTGCCTACATGTAATATATTTGTGTACTCAGTATATACCACAGACAAGGTACATACTAAAATCAACACACGTTTATACACATACATTACATACTAACTATATACACACATACACAGAGACACACATAACACACACATTATAATATATCATAATACATGCATACATACGTACGTACGTAACATACATACATACAATACATAACATACAATTAATACATACATATAAGATACATGTATATACACCACATGAACGATTTTTATGTGCATAGTATAGATAAATGTTTCAATACTAAAATTATCTTAAAATCAATTTTAAAATGAGATTTCTTGAAGTAAATTCTTATAAAGGCATGTTAATTCCTCAACAATGCAATTTCGGTACTTTTGTGATTGCGCCCAAAGTGAGCACATTTTGCGTGATATACCCGGGGATGAACTGCAGTTCTTGTTTATTCCTAAAATATAATATTGTTTTGATGTACGTGTAGCGTGTGCGTGTGTGTGTGTGTGTGTGTGTGTGTTGTGTGTGTGCTTGGTGTGTGTGTGTGTGTGTGTGTGTGTCAAGTGGTGCCACACTGAGTGTTGTGCATACATGATGTGTCCTGTTCTAAATCCCCCACTCCTACTCATAACAAACACACAACACGACACACACGTTCAAAAGTAACAACACACGACACACAGACAGCACAAGCTACACACACACACACACACACACACCACCACCACCACACACACACACACACACACACACACACACACACACACACACACACACACACACACACACACACACACACACACACACACACACACACACACACACACACACACACACACACCACACACACACACACACCACACACACACACACACACACACACACACACACATACATACACACATACACACAATCACTCATAATACTTCCCCTACCATGCATTTACATGACTAACAACGTATAACACAACGTGAACACCCATTTTTCCCTTTTGCCAAGTCGCTAAATGCAAATAACGAGAAGTAGGGACAGGTGTTCCGCCTATTGTTTACATTGAGCGTGGTCCGTCAAGTCAATTGTATTTCTTGTCGTCAGTCCACGGTCATTGCTGGTTCGAGGTGCCACAATTAATGTACAGAAGAAAACACCTGCACGTGTTCCAGTAAATTGCTTGATTCTGTTTCTCATATCGATGTTTGTTAAGTTCTGTACGTTACATCATTAATGTGCCCTATTTACGATAAGTGCACGTGTGACAAATTGCATCGAAATTCATATCTATAGTACAATTTTTATTTTTCACCATGCAAATACAGAAAAAAGGTTGTTCACCGCTAACATTGCCGCATCCCCTTCTTAACACGTGTTCAAATTATGACGTACTGCGATTTCGTTCGTACAAGGCCTTGTACGGACGGTATCATTTTTTTCTGAGTGGGCCGTTATTATATTTTGGGGGACCTTTTCACAATGGAAATGTTCTGGGTGGGTTGTTAGCATAATTGTTTGGACCTTTTCACAAGGATATGTTACTAGGTGGGTCGTGATAATATTTTTTGGACCTTTTCACAGTGAAATGATAGCAATATATGATTAAAATGATAATAATCAATGCTTTTTCATTTATGCCATTGTGAAAAGGCCATCGGAAAAAGTGGATCTCTTGACTTTTTTTGGGGGGGGGTGGGCGTACGACCTTCCTGACCCCCATTGCATACACCCATAGGTATATTCTTGTTCGACACTTCCCTGGAAAGTAAAAGGGTGCTGTAACTA
>JZLH01S0020388.1:10000-19549 GCA_001188425.1 Eucidaris tribuloides | reverse complement strand
GGCTTATAACGGCGGCTTCTGCATCAGATAAAAAATGAATTTCAGTATTGTAATGACACTAAGTATATTTCAGTCCATATAGGCCCTATCATACATTTATTTGTCATTATCTCAAATCAGCAATTGTATTTACATCGCCTTAGATTATTACGAATATCTTGTATATGCCAAATTTACTGCACATAGCATTATTTCACATTATCATCTGAATATCGTTGTTTAAAATTTGATGTTTCATATTTGAAGAATTGATTGTATTTCTATTATTTTTATTAGGAATTGATTGAAAGCCAGAAAATGAAAAGTCTTTTCAAACAAACAACATGACTCCCATCGTGTCATTTTTGAAATGGCCAGATGCAATGACCCATAGAAAAAATTACTCGTAATATTATATTACACCACAACTATGCTGGCCAATGCTTTGTGCAAAAAGACCTCTTTAAAGCATTCGTTATAACAACTGTCTTCAGTTTAAAAAATCTGCAGCTCAGATTCCCATTGCTACCAGTGGTCTCTGACATGGTCAAAAATGAAGCCCTGAAAAAATTGCAGTAAAACGATCATTAAGTGCTGTTTAAAAAAAGTAAAAATTCATTGAGAGACAATTCAGCTTTCCCCCATAGGACTGCTGTGTTTGCAGAATTTCCTATCGCTCCGATAGCGAAATTAAGTGCCAATTGTATCCCACATATTGCACTAGTGGACAGCATAACTGGTCCAAACTTTGTTTCTAGGGTGTTTATTTGTCCATTCAAACACTGTCAGATATGTACAGATAGCAAAGTTCAACAATTTTTTAAACGGGTTCTTCCACAGTGTTTAATAGTTCTTTAAGGCTCTAATAATAAAGGACCAAACAAATAATTATACATGATTGTTGTATTAAAAAACATTACTGGCTAAATCCACTGTTTTTACATCGTCCTGCCAGCCAGCTTATATCTATAACAAAGTGTGTCCTGATAATAAACTTTGTTTATTATACAAATTGACGAAAGTCCGCTTGAAAATACAGCTCTATTAATAACGGTTGGTGGGAATGAGTAAGTGGAAATCAACTACATTGTATCTGTATTTTTAAAAAATTAATTTGGTCGTGGAAACCCCTTCAAGGGAAAACCACTGCACAATATTTTCATAGAATTTGAAGCATACCACTTAAGTAATTTACTATACGGTTGATATTCTTTTCAAATATGTTTTATTTTTCGCGTAAAACAAAGAGCAGAACAAGCATGCAATGCCTGCTTCCAAATTTCAAATGCATTCTCTTTTGTTGAAATCAAAATTTAATGTAAGAAACATAAATGCAACTGATACCTTTAACACAACATAATGTCATTCTCAAGCCAAATATACATTAATGAGTTTGTTTTTTTCACTTTTCAGGATGCGACGGTTGCAATAACTGCTCGCCTTTTCAAGAGTTATTGCCAAGACAACAAATAGAAAAGTATCTGTTATCTATAATTCGAATAATAAACACAAAAACTCAAAAACTATGTAAAAGTTGATCGAAAAGCCTGAAAGGGAAAACAGCTGTTGATTCCCTTTGCAAGCATGTAAGGGATAAACTTTCAAGGTAACACTTAGAAATGTTAATTCCCCTTAAACTAATATTTCCATAATTTTTAAGCGTTTTAAAAGGGGGAAAACACAGAAATATGCATCGTCGGTTTACCAATCGTTTTGTAAATTTGTAATACAGACAATCAACAAATACAAACAAACATTATAAAACTAGGACCAATACACACCCGACACGGCAAAGACGTCGTTAGTGGAAATTTGAACTTAAAACATTGGCCAAGGAATGCAAAATGAATGCGGTGTGCTCGATTGGCTAGCTTTTAGCTGTTCTCGCTTGTAATTATTTTTCTCCGCGCCGGTTATTCGTTTCGGCGGAATGAGGGTGCTTTGCCTACAAATTCACACCTCGTGGGACATAGGGCACAAAATGCCTAATCGATCATGTAACTATCTTCAATTTACGGCCTGTATCTTTCTCTGTCTTCCTCCGTCTCCCTCCCCCTCCCCTCCTTCCCTCGATCTCAAAGACTATGCACAGCGTCTACACGATATCGTGTACGTATACTTCGAGTTAGAAAGTGATCTTGTAACACGCCAGACGATTATTCGATAAAAGGTAAAAAGCACACAAAAATGTCGTTGTTCGCGCCTTTTAACTTTCGGGAAATGGCATTGCGTTTTTTTTTGTAATTTATACGATGACATTGACTAAGTTGATATGATTTGATTTTGAAAGTTTGGTCATCATTAGCTATTTATGAAATGACGTTAAATATTATAGTATAATCTCATTATACATAATCTGTTTATGCGTGTTCACGATGAAATGATCTTTTTAAACACATTTTTTTCTATTTAGCTGTTAATATAAAGTATAATTTTTATATATCGTATTTTGCATATACTTGTCGATTATATGTAGCCTTTCAAACTTTTTCTATGGAATATAACATAAGTTTCATCCAACACTTACACATGCGGATTTTTATGGAATCACATTTATTCACTGTCTCGCTAACCATAATTTGCACAGAACTACATGTTTAATGATACCGAGTTACAAACTCTCACTCAAACACGATACACACACGCACACACGCAACCACACACACGCACACACCACAACAACACACACACACACACACACGCCACACACACGCACACACACAACACACACACACACACCACCACAACACACACACACACACACACACACACAACACACGCACACACACACACGCACACGCACACACACACACGCACACACCGCACACACGCACACACGACCACACATAACATGTAATGTGCACAACGCACATTGTTTTCAGAATGTTGATAATGAGGATTTTTTTAATGTCTTATATCTACTGTATAACCAAATTTTAAGAACAATAATTCTATATTAAAATGTGTACAGACCAAGAAAAACGCAAACATTCAAGAAACATATACACACACACAACACATACATAACACAAAATGAGAGCTCGTTTCCAAAAGGGACTAGATCCACTTTGATCGAATAATTGGTTATTGATATCACACCATTATTCAGTAGAGTACCTTCCTTGCAGCAAAAGTTTTAACCTCATTATGAAAGCAACACATAAGAAAATGCGATTTTCTAATATCACTTTTCCATAGGCGCCTGTACAAAATCCTAAATAAATGCCTTTTCTTTGAAGTAACAATTTATGGATGTAGTTCCTTTCTGGAATAAAACTCTTCAATACACAAATACGCACATACATTTTCAAGCGCACACTCAACGTAATTATGTGTATACACATTCAACTAATTTATCTGACTATAATTTTCGTTATTTCATACTAATTCGATTAATTCATTTATTCAAAATAAATTTATTTCTTCCACCCTTCCATATTGATATTACATCAATTTATGCAAAAAGTGTTATTAAATAATGTTTTTACATGAAATGATCATCATCATCATCATACATCGGCCTTCTTATATTTGAGAACTCGTGTCTTCCTTTCTGGTAAAATAGTACGATCCGTAAAAAGTGTTTGATTTATTTAAAACAAATGATTGCACAAGTTATGCAATTAAACACAAAATGGAATACAAGTATTAGATTGCACAAGAATCCAAAAGCCAGGGTTAATTGAAGTCGAGTAATAAAAAGCCAATATTGGTCTATCAATCACGATTTTATCACTTTTATCAATTAGTGTTAAAAACTTGGGCTTAATTCATTGCAATTTGTAAGAGTTGAAATAGCCTGTTGTTCCATACGCGGTTCGTTGAAATCTGATCACTTGTTTAAGTATCGCAATTTCCTCAAATGTTAATTCCTGTTAGAATTCATAAAAATGGGACGGGCGTTACAAGAATTAAATCAAATCCACATTCCCGGCTAATTTTCATTCAGCACCGGCCCATCTCAGATGTGAAATACTAGCTTCCAGGGATGAGTTAGACAGATTTTCCTACATAAGCTAAAAGAAGACCAGCGTTCCCGAAAAATTAAATTGGATTTGTTCCGAATGTTCCTGGATAACCTGCAAAACTGCCACCAAGCGTTCTTATAGGTAATTAACGGGCCCTTCTCTTGGCCCGGAGGTTCTCCCGGAATGACACTGAGCACGGTAATTAAAGTCCCCAGATAGTTAAGTCTGCACTAATCGAAAATATTATTGGGGGAAGCAAGTTCCGAGTTGATGGCTATGGAAATGTCGACGGTTATGCCGCAGACGATATGATCCGAAAAAAAAAGGACATTTCATTATTGGCGGTAAGTGGTTAGCGAGACGACGGGTAAAAAAACCTCGACGGAATAAGGGAAGTTAAAGAACCAATGTGGAAATTAAAAACGTATCATAAACAACAAAAGACAGTTTAAATAATTAATTCTTCATCTTAGACTATTAATTCGGGGCTTTAAGTGCATGATTTGCCCTTCCTGGGTGCTCTGATAAGATAGCACAAGTTACGAAGTATCGTTTTCTTTACAAATCTTAACCAAGGCGCTCTCACTGGCTGATGGGTTCCCTTTTCAAGATCGGCAAAGGGGCTGTAAAGTGGTTCATAATGTAACAGTGGTGCTAGAGAGATTTACAAACTTACAAATATATATAATAAAAGAAATCAAAGCCCCACTTTCTTTAACTAAGCTGAATATTACGCGATTCAAGAATGACATGCAGTCTTTGAGCCAGCTGCCATGCTCTTTTAATTGGTTTTTAAATTATACTTTATTTTTTGTTGTGTATTACACATTTATTATTCATCGGTTTGTTTTATGCTTTGTCAGTTGTTACTTCATATACCTTACATTATTCTTAAACCTATTTCAGTTAAAATTATAGTTTAAAATAATTTATATCACAGATGGTTCTTGAAACACTTAGCTTTTGGTAATCAACAGTTTTTATGTCCCTTTAAAAATTATTACTTTACAAACACAACAAATATACAAATACAAATACAAAATAAAAATACAAAGACAATGCAAATTCAAATAGCAAGAATACAAATACAAATACAAAGTACAATACAAATACAACTACAAATACAAAATACAAATAAAAATACAAAAGACAAATCAAATTCACAATACAAATACAAATACACAATACAAATACAAATACAAATTACAAATACAAATACAAATACAAATAGCAAAGGACAAATGCAAATGCAAATACAAATACAAATACACATACAAATACAAATACAAATACAAATAACATACAAATACCAATACACATTACAAATACAAAGTACACATACAAAGTTACAAATGCAAACTACAAATACAAATACAAATACAGAATACATAATACAAATACAAAATACAAATAAAAATACAAAGACAAAATGCAAATTCCAAATACAAATACAAATACAAAATACAAATATACCAATAGCAATACAAATACAAATGACAAATACAAATACAAATACAAAGACAAATGCCAAATGCAAGTACAAATACAAATACACATTACAAATACAGAATATCAAATACAAATACCAAATACAAATGACACATACAATTACAAATACAAATACAAATACAAATACACATACAAATACAAATACAAATACAAATACAAAGCAAATGAAACTGCAAATACAAATACAAATACACATACAAATACAAATACAAATACAAATACAAATTACAAATACAAATACAAATCAAATACAAAATAAAAATTACAAAGACAAATGCAAATACAAATACAAATACAAATACAATACAAAACAAATACAATACACATACAATACAAATACAAATCAAATACAAATACAATACAAATACAAATACACTATACAGAATACAAAATGCAAATACAAATACAATACAAATACAAATTACAATACAAATACAAATGGAAAAATGACAAAGACAATGAAATCAAATACAAATACACATACAAATACAAATACAAATACAAATTACAAATACAAATACAAATACACAACAAATTACAAAATACAAATACAAATACACATACAAATACAAATCACAAATACAAATACAAAGACACAGATGCAAATGCAAAATTACAAATACAAATACACATACAAATACAAATACAATACAAATACAAGATACAAATACGAATACAAATACACATCAGAATACAAATCAAATACAAATACAAAATACAGAATACAAATACAAATACACATACAAATACAAATACAAATACAAATGCAAATACAATACAATACACATACAAATACAACATTAACCAAATCACAAATACAAATACAAATGCAAATAAGCAAATACAAATACACATACAAATACAAATACAAATACAAATACAATACAAATACAAATACAAAATACAAAAATACAAATTGCAAATATCAAATACAAATACACAAACAAATACAAATACAAATACAAATACAATACAAATACAAATACAAATGACAAATGCAAATACAAATACAAATACACAATACAAAAATACAAATACAAATACACATACAAATTACATACAAATACAACAATACAAATTACAAATACCAAATACAAAATACAACTACAAATACAAATACAATACAAATACAAATACAAATACAATACAAATAACAAAATACAAATTCAAATACACGACAAATACAAATACAAATACAACATACAAAATACAAATACAAATACAATACACATACAAAACAAATACACAAATACAAAATACAAATACAAATACATACAAATACAACACAAAGAAAATCAAATACAAATACAAATACATAATACAAATACAAATACAAATACAAATACACAAAATTACAAATACAAATACACATACAAATACAAATACAAATAAACAATACAAATACAAATACAAATACAAATACAAATACAAATACAATACCAATACAAATACAAATACATAATACAAATACAACTACAAATACCAAATACAAATACAAAACAAATACAAATACAAATAGCAAATACAAATACAAATACAAATGCCCAAATACAACTACAAATACAAATACAAATACAAATACAAATACAAATACAAATACAAATACAAATACAAATACAAAACAAATACAAATACAAATACAAATACAAATACAAATGCAAATACAACTACAAATGCAAATATCAAATACAAATACATACAAATACAAATAAAACTACAACGTACAAATACAAATACAAATACAAATACAAATACACAATACAAAATTACAAATCAAATACAACTACAAATACACATACAAATGACCAAATACAAATACAAATACAAATACAAATACTAAATGCAAGATACAACTAGCAAATCAAATACAAATAACAATACAAATACAGAATACAACATACAAATACAAATACAATCAAAGTGCAAATACAAATACAAATACAAATACAAAAATAACAAATACAAATAACAAATCAAATACAAATACAAATACAAATACAATACAAATTACAAATGCAAATGCAAATTGCATTTCGCCAAATCGCCAGTGTTTGTGCCGTGACGTTTTTATGATGTTTGGTCCTACGTGCGTATGTTACTTTTTAAATTTAGGATATCGATACTTGATTTGAATATTAGAGTATCTGTCGCACAGTCTTCCTCTTCCCATATAAAATACGGGATTCATACTGACTGAGCATGCTAAGTGCAGCTCTTTTCTGATATATAATACAGTGTTGTCCCAGAAAAAAGAGCGGAAACGAGATGGAAAGATATTTTTATATCTTAATAACAATATATGACCCAAAATCTACATTAGTTGGAAAGCCATATTTTCTCTTCTTTTAATTTGATACCAGTCGACAAGTTGATTCCATTCACGCAATGCAACATGAGCAAAGGACAAATTAGAAGGACACAGGCCTATAAAATCATTTGCACGAGCCAATTTGAAATTCAAAAACTGTCACGTTGACATATATTCAGAATATATTCGATATTTGAAGGACGCATCATAGAAACCTATCTTTATCTTTCTTTCGTATGATACCTCATCTTATGAAAAAGTGAACGATGCATGAATGAGAAAAGCAAATTGAAATAGAAGCTTGTTTTCAGAAATGTTCAAAAATGCCATTAATTAACTCGCTTCTGGACTTTCGAGGCCAGCAACCAAGAAATTACCTCGCCTAACAAGATTCGAGCCTATTGTTGTGCCCGAAGCAAGATATTGTCGTCTGAAGTCAGGCTGTGCGTGAAACCTTTTGTAGCCGGCCTCAAAAGCTAAATTGCATTCATTCTGAAAGTCACCGCTAAAACAAGGCCATGTTTTAATTTTACTTGTTCTCCGTCATACGTTATTCATCTTTTTAGAATTGACGTGTCAGATAAAAAGAAGAATGATTGAATAGTTATTCATGCTTTTATTTCTTTAAAATAATTACATTACTATCCCAAAAATGCCACCAAACATGGAATTGTGCGTGCCAAATGAAATATTTGTGTAGCATCAATATGTTATTGTTTTAATTCAATCATGCGTGAAAGCAGATGAATAATTAATGTGTGTTGTCAAATGAAAGGAGAGAAACACAGCTTTAACAAAACATACCTAATTCATCTAAGATATTGTTTATTATGATGGAATATTTTTGCCATGGAAATCCGGTTTCCTTTTTTTCTGGGACACACTGTATAATACTGGAAATTAACAGTTAAAGGCCAAATACAAAAATGATATGAGAAACCTTAAAGTAAGTTCAACAACAAAATCAAATCAGGTGGCACCTCCAGTGACCGATCCTACAACTCGGGCAATTCCAGAGAATTATTTAATAAAACGAAAGTTTTCAGCAAGCTTCAATCTAAAAAAAATGTCAAACTTTGATATCTGAGCTTACATAGTAGTGATTTAAATGGACAAATACACACCTAGAATAAAAACTTTGGAAAGTTTGGGAAATCTCTGTATAGGCTATTGCAGAACATTGGTAATAATATTATCGGCGGCCGTCAGGGGCGGAGCCCATGCAAGCGAGACGAGTTTAGAGGCTTTATACGTATTTTTAACCCTGCACGGATATTCATGAATAACAATTTGCCACTCCGGTGGAGGGATAAAATAGCCGTAGATACTTACACAACAGTTAAGTCTATGAGGAAATGGGCAGGTGAATCTGCTCATTTCCTGTCATTTTGAGTGCTTGTAGATTTTCACTGTTTTAATGCACTAAATCATCATTTTGAAATACAATTTTTGAGGGCTTCATTTTTAGACCTTATCAAAGACACTTAAACATGTTTTAAACTGTGGTCATTGTTAGCCGGTGGCTTTAAAGATGGTGTCAGAGATGTGCAAGTCCATTACTTCCCTTCATTATCAATACCAAACGGTAGTTTAGTACTTACAAATGGTGTGTTGAAAGTTGGAGATCCATACGTCATGATTTTTTTTGTTTTATGAGAAAAACTAATAACGACATGTTACCAGATTGTTGTTCTTTCTGCGAGTTTCAATTTTGCTCAAATTGCGAATCGCGGTTATGTGTACCGTAGCAAGATCAGTTGAGCGCACTGATTGGTTAAACGGCTA
>JZLH01S0020388.1:0-5000 GCA_001188425.1 Eucidaris tribuloides | reverse complement strand
GGCAATCGCGCCATTTTGAACCTTGTACAACTTTCCATTCGTTTGTCCGTGACCGACCGAGCACACGGAGGGATGAGCCGTACCTATCTCGCACGTTCCCCCTGAAAATAACAGGCGTGTACGTGGCTACGTGAATCTGCATCTATTTGTGGCTCGCGTATCAACGAGTGAAGGTGAAACAATCCGAAGCGTATTATGAAAGACTCTTTCCTATTAACAACCACCCCCAAAAAGTTATTTTTGAATTCGACTCGCATCCTGAGTGGATTTTCCGGTAACCATACTAGCCTACTCCCCTCCACTTCTGTCACTGCAGGAAGTTTTTCGGACCCAAATTCTGCCCCGACCAGACAACCTGTTGACTTAACCGCAG
This sequence comes from Eucidaris tribuloides, assembly GCA_001188425.1. Taxonomy (NCBI): domain Eukaryota; kingdom Metazoa; phylum Echinodermata; class Echinoidea; order Cidaroida; family Cidaridae; genus Eucidaris; species Eucidaris tribuloides. Next base: position 4,627 of record JZLH01S0020388.1, on the reverse strand, counting down.
AAGAACCTGCTGTTGACAGGAAGGCATCTCCACCGCCATGTTGCCAAAACATCCAGTCGCTTGTTCCGGCCTTCTCCCACATTTTTGGTTAACCCTCTCATCCCCATGGCAACAAAATGTCATATTATGTGTATACTAGCTGCACCCGGCGCTGACGCGCCGGCTACAGCTTGGCCTGTGTACCTCTCGTAAAATCACTTCTCGCAACGTATAAATAAGAATCATTTGAAACAAAAACGTTACACAACAGTTAAGTTTTTATGAAAATAATACGCCATAGACATTCTGAATCAGTTATGAACGATTTTTAATGAACAGATTTACCTACACTTTATGTTTTGATTCAGTTTAATGACATGAAAATGTACAATATTCACAGCATTACATAATATTCACATGATAATTGTCAAAGTCAGACACAATTAAACCATGTGATTCATTACTTCATTTGTTTGATTTCATATTCTTCAGTGTCACCAATATGAATTAAAACATTTCGTAATTGGTTTAGTCATGTAGTTATTCTATTAACTTGTTTTCTTATAAGTATCTGTTTCATATACTGCAGGACAATGCAATTGAACATTCATTTGCAAATTGAATAGTATGTAAAAATTTTCTTATAACCAGTTACATCTGTTAATTAGTAAAAAAACACACACACACACACACATGTTGATGTGCACATAGAAAAACGTCATGTTTTAAAAGCATTGGAAAGCAATACAACACCATTAAACTTAGCATAAAAAATACTAACAATGATACAGGCACGACTTTCCTTTTTTTTTTGCATTTTTTTTTTCACCTTTACTCCTCCCCCCCCCCCCTGTGGAAAAATGGATCAATGGCTTGGGTCAACCTCCCTCTGCAAAACGCTCTCCCCCACTCAAACTGACTGATGTGACTATAATCCAAAGGAAAGACCGACCAAGCGACATAGGTTGTCTTTGCAAAATTGTGCGAGGGAGCAGAGCGACTGAGCTTTAGAAAATTAACCCTATAAAAACCCATTTTAGTAACCAACTTTACCCTGTGGACTTAGACGGAGGGGCGCATAATTCCTGTTAAGGTTGATAATTTTCCCTCCTTTTTCATCTTCTTCTTTCTCTTTTTTTTCCTTCTTGCATTTTCTGCGCCCCCCTTAAAGTGGCGCCCGAGGCACGTGCCCCTTAGATACGCCACTGACAATATCAAACCGCCCCCCCCCTGCCACGAATTTAGATGTGTGCATAAGTCTGAGTGCTGTGATTGTTCTTTGGCTAGTAATTTGGCAGGTAAAAATTTTGTTGGCTGGCAAAAAAATGGTCGTCATACCCCCCCCCCTCCCGTTGAGTGAGTTTTCGGCAACTGGCGTGACCAGGATAAATGTAGAACCTGGGATTTGGAGAAAAAAAATCGGCACTACCTCTTACCTCCCCCTCCCTCCCCGCTCCCCCTCCGTCATTTCATTGATTTTTTTTTCATTTTATTTTATTTATTTTATTCGTTTATTTATTTTATTCAGTTATTCACTTGTTTCTTCATTTACTTATTCATTCATTTATTTATCGTTTCAGTTATTCTATTTATTTCATTTAGTCTATTTTATTTCATTTATTCATTTACTTATTTATTTGTTTATTTATTTGTTTATTTATTTATTTGTTTACTTATTTTATTTGTTTTATTTATTTATTTATTTATTTATCGTTTCAGTTATTCTATTTATTTCATTTATTCTATTTCATTTATTCATTTACGTATTTGTTTATTTATTTGTTTATTTATTTATTGATTTATCGTTTCAGTTATTCTATTTATTTCATTTAACCTATTTTATTTCATTTATTCATTTACTTATTTATTTGTTTATTTGTAAGGGCCCGAATAACCACGAATTTAGATGTGTGCATAATTCTGAGTGCTGTGATTGTTCTTTGGCTAGTAATTTGGCAGGTAATTTTTTTTCGGGCTGGAAAAAAAAATGGTCGTCATCCTTCCCCCCCCCTCCTCCCGCTGAGCGAGTTTTCGGCAACTGGCGTGACCAGGATAAATATAGATCCTGGGATTTGGAGAAAACCAATTCGGCACTACCCCCTTACCTCCCCCCTCCCTCCCCCTCCCTCCCTGCTCCTCTTCCCTCATTTCATTGATTTTATTTGTTTCCCATTTTATTTTATTTATTTTATTCGTTCATTTATTTTATTCAGTTATTCATTTATTTCTTCATTTACTTATTCATTTATTATTTATCGTTTTAGTTATTCTATTTATTTCATTTATTGTATTTTATTTTATTTATTCATTTATTTATTTATTTGTTTGTTTATTTAAAATTTAACCCGACAAAACCCATTTTAGTAACCAAATTTACCCTGTGGACTGGGACGGAGGGCCGCATAATTTCTGTTATAGGTTGATAATTTTCCTTCCTTTTTTCATCTTCTTCTATCTCTTTTTCTTTCTTCTTGCATTTTCTGCGGCCCCCTTACAGTGGCGCCCGTTGCACGTGCCCCCTTAGATACGCCAGTGATAATATAAAATGTCCCCCCCCCTACGAATTTAGATGTGTGCATAAGTCTGAGTCTGTGATTGTGGTCTGGCTAGTAATTTGGCACGTAAAAAATTTGTTGGCGGGCAAAAAAAATGGTTTTGGTCGTCATCCAACCTCCCTCCCCCCGCTGCGCGACTTTTCGGCAACTGGCGTGACCAGGATAAATGTAGGATCTGGAATTTGGAGAAAGCGTAAATTTGCCATTAATTTTACCATAGGTGGCACAAATAAGCGGAGTTTTTCTTTGGTTAAAATATCCAGTGCAATCAAGTCCTTGAAGTCCCGGGATGGCGCCGAACGCGAAGCGTGGCAGCGGCCCAGGGTTACCAATTATTGAATGGTCTTGGACTCTTGGTGGTTCGCGTCTGATCGAGTTAAATTCTCCTTGTTAAAATTGGGTCTATTGTAAAATAATACACTGAATTAATTGTAATCATACTTGCCGTAAGGCTTGCCATAAAATAGTTCCCCTTTTCACTGTGCAGGCTCCTACCATATTTGTTTTTGTATTATCAATATATTCTTATAATTATTATTATTGTTATCATTATCATTATTAATTAATCTATTAATTTTATTCATTGTATTTCTTTCATTAATTTTATTCATTTTATTTTATTTTGTTTATTAATTCTTTTATTTGTTAATTTATCTATTATATTTATTTATTCATTTATTAATTAATTCATTTGTTTATTTATTTAATTGTTTATTTATTTTATTTGTTTATTTGAGTTTAATTTATTCAATTTGATTTAAGTTTATCTTATTTCAATCTATCTATTTATTTCGGCATCAAACAACACATACTATAATATTGCAAAGGTAAACAAAAAGAAAAAAAATAATTGAAAAGAAAACACAAAAAACGAAAAAAAAAAAAACGTACTGCACCAGGGATCGAACCCTGAAGATCGAACCCTCCACATGAACGTTAAAAACATAGCGTGCTGCATATCGCTTTACCCGTTGTGCTACGGCGATCTTCTTCAACCCTGTGTGAACAAAGCATTCTTATACAATTTGATTGTCATTTCCGGTTGCCGTACTAACATCTCGAAAATTGTCGCTTCTGCGTGATCATATATCTGGATTTTATCATTTTATTCCACCGAAGTTTACAACGAAAGTACAACAGAGACATGTCCACGGGTTTCAGAATACCGTTCATGAGAATGTTGCAGTTTACAACGAAAGTCAGGTTTAGAATGCAACGCAAATTTTCTGCGAGTGACAACCATACGCATACAATGATATGTGCGCTGACGGAATACTGAACCGCAGGAGCCTATGATTTGCGTTGCATTCTACTTCGGGGCCGAGCCGACGTGACGTCATGGGTGCAAAATGGCGAAAAACAGGGTCCCAAAACTGAGGACAAACGTTGCCGTACCGAAATCTCGACAATCGTCGCGATCACATATCCGCATTTTGTTCCACCGCGGTTCACGGCATAAATGCGACAAAAATAGGTGTACGGATTTTCGAACATCATACGTCCGATCAATGCAGTCCGCAACGACGCTCGAGGTTTTCCAAGGCCGAGCGAACGTCAAACTTTGCGGCCGAGGCGGCAGAGTCCCAACAATGGCGTTTCGCACATGGAGGAGAATGACGTCCCCGTCCCCTAATCCCTTCCACGTATTATTTATATAGATAGTTGTATCAGTAGCGGATCTACAGGGGTGGGGTTAGGGGGTTTAACCCACCCCCCCCCAGGGCTGCCAAGTGAAGAATTTGTATCTTAATTTGTTAGTAGCTGTCAGGAAATCCAAAACGTATTACAAAATTTGTTTCAAAAAACAGTGCAAAACAAATTTTCATACACAATTCTCAAATTTTTGGCGCGCTTAGCGCGCAAACATTTACAGTTTTCAAATTTTCGGGGCGCTTCGCGTGCAAACATACTCATTTTTTTTTTAATTTTCAGCGTGCTTTGCACGCAAACATATAGGCCTTCTAAAATTTTCGGCGCGCTTCGCGCGCAAACATATGCATTTCTTTCTCCCATCACCATGGCTCAAAAAAACCCTTCCAAAAAGCTGGATCCGCCCCTGTGTATTAATTATTCACTATCATCGTCAATCATTT
>JZLH01S0020369.1:45478-64739 GCA_001188425.1 Eucidaris tribuloides | reverse complement strand
CAGCAGATCAAAAGATCCTTCTGCGTGGCCAAAGCGCGTGGACCCCCACAGGGGACTCGCCGCGCTCTTCTGCGTCTGCTCACCCTTTCGCAAAGGTGACCCAAATTGCCGCCCTGAAAGCCGCCGCCGCATGCGTCCGCGCTTACACAGGATCAAAGATATCCTTCTTGACCAAAACGACCTCAATATAGGATCCTATATAGATTCCCAATCCGAATGAAATACTCAAGCACGCAGCACTGACGTCTTCTTATTGTTTTTTTGCCAGAAGAAGTGCTCGTCTCCAAAGCAGCTTGTATAACTACCCATCTAATCGGAGCTTGATACTCATTCAAGCCCAGGCACCAAAAGTCTAGAGTCGCTCCCTTGATTGCACCGCCGCTCCGCTAACCCCCCCAGCACATCGGCTAACATCACTTCTTACAGGGCCGACCTATCAACGCCCTGATCCGGCAGTCTGTGCGCCGAATTTCGCAAGAGACCACATCGCTTTTACCCACTGTGACGTGAGAACCATCTCTCATCAGTCTCGTGTTACAACCATCCACCCCCCCACGGATTACCCCCTTGCTTCCCTGTGGTGGGCAGGATGGGGATCTTTCCCCAGCCCCCACAGTGGGATATCCGATAATATCTTTTTTTGCCCGCGATCTTCTTCCCCAGACGATCGTGGCCCACCTTCGGATGCACCAAGCAGAATAGCCGACAGATCCCAACACAAAGCAACTAACAGCCTATGGCAGGCCCCCCCGCCACTTTCCTCAGAGCCACTTTATAAGTCGCACTGACCCGGTATCAATTTGAACACTTCTCGACGGGATGCTCATTGACACCCCTATCCAGCCCAAGCACAGTGAATGACATCGCTGTGACGAAGGCAACCTTACGTCCCTCGCACAAATTTTTTGCAAGCAATCAAAGATAAACGTATCCCGAGTCAGAAGTGCTGCTGTGCGAAGACTTCTGGAATCCGCTCACAAGATTACATGAACTCGAAGAGATCGGGCAGGATCATAAACTCCTGATGAGTCTGCTTCAGATTTCGCTTGGCGGATTGTGCTGAATTTCGTGCGTAAGATACTAATCTATTGCTAGTATTAGGCAATCTGACATCGGCGTAGATACAAATTGCGCATTTTCTGTCGCAAGTTAAGGAAGGGTAGGTAAAATGATTTTCTGAGATAAGGTGAGATTGAATTAACTATCTCTGCTGGGGGGGGGGGTAAGGGGTTATCGATATGCGTAACATCAGCAGGTGTAATGTAGACTCTAGAAAAATGGACATACACACTGCGTGCAAATAGAGCAGTTCTGCAAATTGATCTGTCTCATGAGGCACTCAACCTAACTAGGCGGCTATCTATTGGGTAGATGCAATGGCAGGAGGAGCGGGGGGGNGNGNGGGGGGGGGCGTCCTTCATGCCCAGTCTGCCTCCTTGAGATCTCGGCTGTCGAATGTGCGATCACAACTAAAATCAGCGCGCATGTCTCCCATGACGTAATCTATAAATTAGAATTGTCAAGTGTACGTGATTAACATGAATTGTTTGCGAACAATTTTTGGTATTTGACATGCACATATCCGTATCTTCAGAACCGTACACCCAGGCATTACGAATTTGGTCTTTAAAGATGTGAAAGATTCAAAGGAAAAAAGTCGTGAAACATTCCAGTTATAGCTTTGCGTATTGCAGACTTATCAAGTGAAATGTCCAGACAGTCTCAGCCCCCCCCCCCCCGTAGCCTAGGGAATGCTTGTTCCAAAATTACATAATGTTAGATCTATCACATTAGATTGTTGAGTCTAATTGAAATTTAGAATTAGATGAATGAAAATCTATTCTGATTACAATGTACATGTTTTTTTATCTTCTTTCTATACACAGTTAATTTCTGGTGCATGCTGTTTCAAAATACAGTGTTGATCTCCATGCCGAAGATACATGTAGGCTAATGGTGAGATCTGCTACAATACCAACACTTACTGGATATGAGATGGGGAAAAAAACCAAGACTTATAGGAGGATTAGATGTGCTGTGAAAGAAGATGGACTGTGGACCTAGAAAGATCTCCGACCCTTAATTCTGGTAAATTTGCACAATGTCCTGTCGTGTCTACACTGTTTTTCACAAGGAATACTGAATTTTGAACTGGAAAGAGTTGAGCCAAAGAAAAGTATGAACACTACAAGCATTACATGGTTTAAAATGATCAAAAAAGCATAATGATTACTGAATAAAAACTGACATCTCTGTCATAGATTTATAAACACCTGTAGTTGATGGAGGAGGTTGACACTCAAATGCACACGATTTGCAGATTGTTGGAAATTTAAAGCCGTTCAGCATAGAGACGGTCAGGTATGGCAAACATTCCGGCATACAATCTGGAAGCCTACGAGAAACCTCTGTCTCTATGGAAACTGGTGGAGGAGATTGTGTCCCCTGGCGAGCGACCAGACATCAGAGACATTCTTGGCGACTCCCTTGTGGAGCAGAGCCTGGAACTACATGAAGAGGTAAGCAACAAGACAAGGAACAAAATGTCTTCTGATAAAGAAATGTGTTCTATAGTGTACTGCTCACTGCTGTTCAGCAGGTTTCATTATTATTATCTTGGAGCCACTTCAGTTCTTGTCTTATCAGCAGAATATAATGTGTTAACTTGTTATCAGTTTGTCAATATCAAAATAATAATAATGATATTGTAATAATAACAATAATGATAAGGATGTAATGATAATGCTGATATTAATGATAATGATTATAATACTAATAATGATTATTATTATTATTATAAATATCATTGATTATAATAATAATAGTAATATTTATTAATGATAATGATGACAATTTAACAAACAACAAACTTAGTAAAATTAGTAGCAGTAATTGTACTTAGTAGTAATGCTAGTACCCCGGTGGTGGGGGGGGGGGGGGGGCGACTCGACTTACAAAGTATACTATGTCGCAACGCAAAATCAAAATCGGGGGCTAGCTGACGGCTTGAGCGAAAATGGGGTCTCATGGAACTGAGCTAAAGGCTTCAGAAAAACAAATCTATGCTCTGGAACTGAACGCGGCGAAGTTTCAGCGGCGGGCGTTGGTGCGCTGTGTGAAATGGCAATGGCTCTGGCTTGGGGGGCGCGCGCGAAGTGCACGCGAATGAAAATCAGAAGCGGAACGGCAAAATTTGGGGGCTCTGGAACTTGAAAAATCAAATTTTTTCTGTGTTTTTAATTGAGTAGGAGGAGCGATATATCGATATATTCGTTAATATGATAAAATCTTCATGATCGACTTGCACGAATACATTGATTTGAAGTTATATCGACTGTAGAATTTTGAATATGGTCATATCGACCTTTCTTTCTCGATATCAAAACCATAACGATGTGTTATACAAAGCTGAATTAAATTCGTTAACACAGACATGCGTTGTTAATGCCGGTTATTCATATTGATTTTCACGCCAATTTTTAATGTGTGAAACCTGGAAGCATCACAGTTATATCTTTCATAGCCCTCAGAAATCATAGTAGCTTTGTAGCATCGATAGCTTTTTAAAATAATGTAGATTGGTTCACTTTACAGGCTCATTTTATGTCATCAGTGTTCGATTTAATCGAACAAAATCGGAATGGTTGATGGACATGTGCCGCAAACACCACCATTGTAGCAAGGCTGAATAATTCGTTAGCAACATGTAGTTGTTATTTAGCGTTTTTGATATCAAATTTCGCCAGATTTTTAATTTGTAAAGCCTGAGACACATTCAGAACTTATGTTTTTAATATCCAGGAATGATGGTTAACAAGTTTCGTCGATGCATGCAAAGACTGGTCATAGACAGGCGCGTCTATGTTGAGAGGAATAATTGACTTGACTGCCACTACGTATCACACAATTAATAGTAAGTGCCCCCCCCCCCCCCCCAGCCCCGGGGGTAGTACTAGATTATGTGGCAGACGAACCAAATTTCTCTGAAAATGATGTGAATTTTAGCAGGGCGTAATAAAATAATGATAAGCATGCACTGGAGCTGGCTAGGGTAAAAAAATGTTAAGTCCGCAGTTTAGTTTGGGATTTTTATGTTTTTGAAAGTTTATGCCCGCAAAGTCTAACCTGCAATAATAGATTCTGAATGTATTTAGTTTTTTTTTTTTATTAGTTAATGAAATAATTAGGGGGGGGCCCCAAAGATTTTAATATATTCTATCATTATAGCATCCAAAGGGTTACAAAGGCTTTAAGGTTGCAGATATGTTATACCTCATCTGAAAGAGGCAGACTCTGTCTTCAGATGAGGTATTAAGCTGCATTAGGTTTCTTTTGTCTTAGTTTTTTTTAAAATTAATATTGAAAATCTTTTTTTTGGGGGGACTCGAGATTTTCGCTATATTTTACTATACACTCCAATAGGTTAATAGGTTATTGAGCTATACTGGAGATCATCTGAAGGGAGTCTGGCTCTTTCAGATGAGTATAACACAGCGTAACTTAAAGGCTTTTAACGGCGCTTTGGATGCTTATATTAATATAGTCGAAAATCTCGGCCCCCCCCCCTTCTTTCTCTTGAGATTTTCTCCATTAACTATTAAAAAGAAAACTAAAGACATTCAGAATCTATTATTGCAGGGTTATGACTTTGGGCCATAAAGCTTTCAAATAACAAAAAATCCCCAAAACTAAACTTCGGCTTTAACTCTTAACGTGCCAAAGTCGCAGATCTGAGACACATAATACACATAAAGGCCATAGAGGTTGAACTCCTCCGGCACGTTAAGAGTTAATAAGTGTTTTCAAAGGGCCATCTTAAAATCCTCAATCCAGTACATGGTAAACAATACTAGTATAAAGTGAGTGCATAAATTTTACAAGTATATGAAAAAAGTGGGAAAATGGATCCAGCTGATTAGTAGATAAGATGGAAATAAGAACATGACATCACATAATAAATCTAGGTACATAATAAATTATGCATTAAGGCATTCATTGATTTGCCAGACATTTTAATTTCGTGTTTGTTGCCTATTCAGGTGGACAACCTGCTCTATATCTGGCAGGATTACAGAGCAGAGACAGAAGAGGATCTCAGTCCCCGGACTGGTCTCGCCCTGCCAGAACCCCCAGGAATGAGGGAAAACCTCCGCAGTCATATACGCATGTTGCTAGAGAGTGTCAGAGAGAAAGCGAAAGAAGAAGGAAGGTGAGAAACAAAGTGTTGATATATTCCCTTCAGTATTTCTGTGTAAGAATGGCCTTGATATCCATGTACTCAGTGGGTGATTTCAAGTTCGGTGTTGGTGTTGGTGTTAGTGTCGAGGAAACAAAATCGTCTGCTAAACCGAGCTCCAACACCGAGCTCGGTTTAAGCAGACGATACCGATTGCACTATCAATCACATAACACCGAGTGACGTCACGCGCGATTCCTGGCGTTGGCAGAAAGTCACGCCGATGACCGAAATTTTTGGACTAATCTTACAAAAATGACATCAAATCAATACTTCCAGCCAAAAAACTTGCATGAATCTGAAAGGCAAGTTACTTTTCTCTATTCATATATGGAAGTTTAATATCAATTTGGCGAATTATGTAAGTTTTTAAGGGGAAAAGGCTCTTTCAGCGGTTTGCGTCGCACAGCGAAGCTTTCTCCATAGCCAACACACACGAGCATGTCGGTTCTGACACTCACAAGGCGAACACTAACACCAACACCGAACTTGAAATCACGAATTGCCTAAACCCGAGGGTTTAGTGTTGATGAATGGAAAAATTACACGTAAATCACAAACACCAACCACGGTACTCGGTTCAGCAGACGATATTCAACAACAGCTTCAACACCAACTTCCGGAAGTACGTCATAATTTTCGAGGTCAACCCCGACACCAGGCCTGACTTCAAGTACGGTGTTATAGCTGGTGTTAGTGTTGTTACAACACTAACACCAGATTACAACACCAAACTTGAAATCACCCAGTGTAGTCATCCAGATACATGTCTTACTTTTGTTTTCTAAATGTTTTATTAAAAATGACAAACCATTTCATCTGACTAAACTGGAAAGGTCCAATCAAAGTGTAACATGCAGTTTTATTGTAGTCTCATTTTGAAATCATTCATGAAAATTAAATTGATGTTCTTCTTCAAGATTTAAATATGACTTTAGTGTATGAAATGTAGGAAGAATTGAAAAGTCATAGAAAAAATAAAAGATATCAGGGAATCATTTTCCTGGTATCGCATCGCAATATGCGATGCATTTTGAGCATGACTGCTACACACATATGCAGATGTGTAGCAGATTGTTACATTGAACTGTGTAGAATTTTATACTGAAAATATGTGATTGACTGAAATTTGCTATACAAATTTTAGAAGGTAAATTATTCCCTGGATATAGACAACACAATGCATTGTAAACTGAAACTCTGAAAGAATTTTTTTTAAATGCTGTTGTTTATCCTTTCAATCTGATGAGTCACTATTCTTATTGTATGTAGAAGATTTAACTCTTAACATGTGAAAGTCGCAGATCTGTACCAATTAATAAACATAAAGTCCATAGAGGTTGAAATCGTTGACATGTTAAGAGTTTAATATCAAGTATTTCCTTCATTTGTTTGAAGTAGTTTCTCATAAGACATCAAAATGTAATGATCAACTGACAAAATGGTTAGTGCAGTATTCTATAGCTTGTAAAGTCATGATTTCATCAATCATAAACGGCATTTTTATCTTCTTTTTGCAGAGATGCTGAAGTGTACTTGTCCCGTCACAACAGCGATGTCCTTGATTACGTAACTGATGACCTTTCAAGAAGTGAGAGCAATTATTTATCCATACTTTTTGCTGAACACTTCATGTTTGGTAGATTGTTTGCTCAGTCTCTTAAATTTTTGGTATTCATTCAATCCTAATTTGTTTTACCTACATCATTTCACATAGAGATGCCTGTTTCCATCAACACCATTTTCATCTGGCCATCAGGCATCTTTCTCTGATCATTTCACCCATGTAATGTCTGACAAACTATGATGTTTAAATCATCAGAGAATATGTAGCAGTGTGTACATTACCTGTGGGAACTGTTGGGGTCCCTCCCCCTCCCCCCCCCCCCCGACATTTTACATTTTGAGTAATTTCTAAAACAAAATGGGAGAGTTTCAGACCAAGCCATTTTCAGGGCATTAATACATGTAGATCATATATGTGTATCTAACAACATAATTGCAAAGAATTTCATTTTTAACCATTTACTAAAACTAACTTGGGCTTTGTGTTAGGTTTCTATCAATATGCAAATCTAAGAATACAAGAATTGCTCTTTATATCTTGTGCTGCCATACACCATCATCCCGAAACAACACTTAAAATTTCACAATGGTAATGTATTTAGTTGAATAAGTTGATGTTATGATTGATTCTTAATAAACTGATTTGAAATTACAATAATATGGAATATATCACAACTAAAGCATTGCTCATAATATTTAGTCGGAAATGAATGGAAGCAAAATTTGGCAAGCTTTACTTTATCTTTCTTGATGAGAAGCTCCCTCTTACCCTTTAGAAACAGACTTTTAATCAGTGCATCATACCTGTGCTCTCCTACGGAGCAGAAACATGGACCACTACAAACAGGCTAGAGAAAAAACTTAGAGTAACCAAAAGGGCTATGGAACAAATCATGATTGGCGTTACAAAGAGGGACAGAGTTAGCAACCAGAATCTTAGAAGAAAAACAAAAGTGCGGGACATAATACAGGAAATTAAATCGAAAAAGTGGAGGTGGGCTGGTCATCTGGCCAGAAGGAAAGATGACCGATGGACACACAAATTAACCATCTGGACCCCCAGAGCTTACGCCAGAGGAAGAGGCAGACAAAGTAGGAGGTGGATAGATGATATCAGAGAATATAGAAGCGTGACATGGAAACGAACGGCACAGGATAGATTGAAATGGAAAACTGATGAGGAGGCCTTCCTTCAGCAGTGGAGAGAAATAAGCTAGATAGATAGATAGATAGATAGATAGATAGATAGAATGGAAGTGAAAATAAACTAGGAAAATCACAGCTGGTAAATAGACTAGGTTTCCAAATAACTGGTTGTTGGATGGACAACTTCAAACTGTATGATAATGCTTCAATATGTTCCTAACCATTACTTAAATATATTGTTGTCCTAGATCAGGGTTTCTCAATTATTATTGTTGTCAAGAATTTGTACTGTGCCACTATCCAATACGCGAACTCGAGCGCAGAGAGCACAGCGTCGCGGCGTGGGGTCTAGGGTCTGCTTATGGGCCCTTGACGTGACGGGGGTCGAGGGGGCAGAGGCCCCCCAAGTTTTTAAATAGGAGGCCTTTTAAGAGGCTCAGAATGGCTCTGATTAACATAAACAACATATAAACAAATTCAAAGAAATTACAATTTATTATTTTTTCATAGCGGTTTCCATGTGCCACTTCGGAAGGCCTGATGCGCCAAAAGTGACGCATGTGCCGCTATTTGAGAACCCCTGTCTTAGATTTTGGTTGATAGTACCGCTCGAGAATAATTTTCGACCTGTTCTGGAATGTTCTAAAATATTCTGGAATATTCCAGAATAAAATGGAATTGGGCTAAATTTCAAAAAATAAAATAAATTAATTCCTTGTCAATCACAGTCTCACATCAAGTTAATATATATGTTCATACATTGGAAAAGCCAATCAAGTGTTCAGACAAGCATAAGGTGAAGAACCAAATAAATATTTTGAGTGGGAATATTCTGGAATATTCTGGAATATTCCCGTTGGAAAATTATGTCTTGCTGTTATCTGTACAGATGCCAGTCCTAGTGTGCAGCGGCCAGGGAGTGCACGCAGCAGTCGGGATGGACGAGAGACCCCCATGAGAATGACTCCCAGCAGTGACGGTGACAGGTAGGTGTTAGTGGCAGATCCAGGATTTTTTTTTTGGGGGGGGGGGAGAGAAGCATGGACCTCTTAAATTGACAAGCAAAAACAGACAATGTCATCAGGACAGGTCCAGAGAAGCATTTTTATCTGACAAGCATCGTATCAGTGGTATTTCTCCAGCAGTAATCCACTAATACATTAGTCAAATATCACACAACACTATGGGTCACCAAAAAGAAGTCATATTTATGGTATAAGGTTGATGGGGAGTTGTTGCAGGTAAAAGAACAGAAGCTAACAGAAGCTGTTTACAGTACACAAAGACCAGATAAGGACTGCTATCAGGCTTGAGCTTGATTTGTCCCTGGTCCTATCACAGAACCATGGCTGTATTACTGATAAGTTACTGATACTAATATCTTTGTGATTGAGATTTTCTGTTTCTTGTAGGTTTAGCAGCTAGGATTTTTTTAAATGGGGTATTCAACAATTCTGAAAGATAATTATTCTATGGTGCAAAAAACTGCAAATCAACGCGACAAGCAAGGAAAAACAAAACAAAAACAAACATGGTCCGTGCTGTGAACTGCTTGATTGATTTAAAGGCAGATAGAGACATTTTTTCTATTAATTTTTATGCAGTGTGTAAATTATACAGTGTGTCTCAAAAATAGTTGTGCAAGTCAAAAGCGCACTCTTTGGTAATGAGAACAACATTTTTGTGACGTGATGCTTACATCACCATCAAGGGCATAGTCTTAGCCTTCAAATGCCGTTTGTTTTGTTCAGTTTGCTTGTTTTAATCCTGAAATATGTTCAGTTAACAACGAAAAGGTAAAATCACAAATGTGCCACTTTTACTACAGTCAATATAGCATCAGACCCTCTTCCGGTAAAAGTGACACAATTGTGATTCCACCCTTTTGTTGCTTGCACGATATTTCGAGATCAAAACAAGGAATTTGAACAGAACAAACAGCATTTGAAAGCTAAAACTTTGCCGTTTATGTTGACGTTAACATGTGTGACAGCAGTATATTCTAACGGTCAAAGAGGGCACTTTTTACTTGTACAATTTTTTGAGAAGTGCTGCAGCATGTCTCAAAAAATTGTGCAAGTAAAAAGCGCCCTCTTTGGCAATTAGGAAATACTCTTGTGACATAATGCTTACTTCAACGTCAAGGGCAAAGTCTCAGCCTTTAAATGTTGTTTGTTATGTTCAATTTGCTTGTTTAAATCTCAAGATATCTGGTAAAAAACAAAAGGGTGGAATCACAATTGTGTCACTTTTACAAGGGACTGCAGTAAAAGTGGCACAATTGTAATTTCACCCTTTCTTATTTAAATAAACATATCTCAAGATTAAAACAAGCAAATTGAATAAAACTAACGTTATTTGAAAGCTAAGACTATGATCTTGACGTTGATGTAAGCTTATGTCACAAGAGTATTTTCTAATTTCCAAAGAGGGCGGTTTTCAATTGCACAATTTTTTTTGAGACACACTGTACAAGTAAAAAAAATTACTTCTTGATTTATATATTCTATTGACAGAATGTCAGGCACTTCTACGGTGAGTGACCAAGTGGACTCCGTCAAAGAGCAACTCAATATTCTGAGGATTGACGAGGTGGCCAATCAGCTCAGGTTAGTACATTTCTCTCTTTGCTAGATTTAAATCATTGATTTACATCACAATTTAAATCTTATTTTAGGGGGGGGGGGAGGGAGATCATTGATTTAAATGAAAAATAAATGCATATGATTTTTTTATTGAAGTTTACAAAAATAGAAGAAAAACAATAAAGATTTAGGTGTTAGGAATAGTGAATTGTTTCAAATTGTTCCAAATAAACCCTGTTTCCAACATAGGCAATATTGGGTGATTATTAAAAAAAACTGAAAATCAAGTTAAATTTGAGAAATGTCATTTAAACCAAATAGTTCTGATTTTTCTTTTCAAAAGAAAAAATGCCAATCCTGGTGATGGGGTAGGGGACCTTCAAAGGAGGCCTCGGACCCCGTTTTGATTGTCAAGCAAAGAAGTATTACAAAAAATGATAAAAATTAAAGGAATGGAGAAGAAGAAAATGTTTGGTTGATATTTGAACAGGAGATGTGGCCTTTGCCTACCTCACATTCCGCAGATGACATCTGAAAGTCTCCAAATCAATATTTATACTCCCACCAAATGAAGTTTGAGGCGGTATATAGGAATCAGCATATGGTTGGGCATTTGGGTGGGCAGTCCGTCCGTTGTAAATCTTGCGAATAGAACTAGTTCCTCAGTTTTCAACCACTTGGAGTAAAGATGTGCAAGACACATTTTTTGAATGCATTGGAAACTGTTGCCATGGTAACGGCATATTATGGCAATAATCAGGTAAAAATCTTGCAGATTGAATTACTTTCATAATTTTGGACAAATGCTCATGAGATTTGGCCCACACATTGGTCTTTGGGTGAGAAGGGGCAAGACACATTTTCTGAATGTGTCAGAAATTCTGTTGCCATGGTAATGGCATATTATTGTAGTAAGTTGGGGCCTGATGGGGCAGGGGTATTAATCACATCCAGTGATATTTCTAGTTTTATCTAATTATCTGATTTTGGTGTTAATCACGCAAAATTATTTTTGTGAACTACAGTCACTGTGTCAATATGCACTTAAAATGCTCATTACATGGTGGCGTGTGCTCAGAAGAATGGGACTGGAACATATATTGCATAATGAAATGTCAAGGTCATGTGATATACATTAACCCATGGGAGACGATTTGATTACACTATAACACGCATTTTCCATAGACCCCAACACGAGTTAACTCGTACTTCGTCTCTAACGGGTTAACCAATTAATGAAACAAGATTGTATTTCATTGTTTCATATACAGCTACATATAACCCCTTAAAGACAGAGTACGGGATTTGCACATCAGAAAATGGCAAAATGAATGAAATCAGCTCAAATCGTTCACAATGTGAAGATTAGTATAAATAAACACCTGTCATAGAACCTTTGGGTAGAATACATAGTTTTGGTGAAAATCTGGACATTTAAACTTCAAAATTTTCAGTGACGTTAACGTGCACGGGCCGTTTCAAAATTGTCCAATCAGTCGTTAGCCGAAGGTCACGCGAAGTTTAGCTGTTTAACTAATCAGTGTGCTCTGCTGGTCATGCGATTGTACACATAACTGCAATTCGCAATTTGAGCAAAATTTAAACTCACGGAAAGAACAATATTCTGGTAACATATCATTAATAGTTTTTCTCACAAAACAACAAATTCATGATGTATGGATCTCAAACTTTCAACACACCATTTGTAAGTACTAAACTACCGTTTGGTGTTGGTAATGAAAGGAAGTACTGGACTTGCAAATCCCAAACACAATCTTTAAGTAAAATTGACCAGTAAATGTCAATGCTTTTAAATCTGTTCTTTGCACCATTTCATCATTTCAAGGGTGACATTGGAAGAAGAAATCTCCCAGTTGCTCAAAGACAGTAAATTTCTCCAAGAGTGTTTGGAAGAGGAGAGTGAGTTTAGGTCTCAGTCCAGAATGTCAACATGCAGACGAGAACCATCCTTACAAGGTAAACTGTGATATTAAAGGAGAAGTTCATTCTGATGTCAAGTGGATGTTAGTAAAAGCAGAAAAATGAGAGAAACCCAATAATGAAGGGTTGCAAAAATTCATCAAAGAATAAGCAAGTTATGAATTTTTAAAGTTTTAAATTTGAGACGTCACTTGCGAGCAGCTCTCACATCTTCATGTAATATAAATTCCATAAAGTGCCATTTTCTCAGAAAATTGTAAATTTTACCTGTGCATTCAATATATGATTAGAAATATTATTTTATACATGCTTCTATGAAAAAAAACCCATTCAATTATCATGAACCAATGAAAAGTGGCAATTTATGGAATTAATATAACATGATATACGTGGAACTGCTCGTGTGTGACGCCACAAAATTACAACTTTGAAACGTCATGACTCCGCTATTCTTTGATGGGTTTTTGCCAAACTTTCATTAATATGTTTCTCTCATTTTTCTGCTATTATTAAAACCAATTTGACATCAGGGTGGACCTTGCCTTTACACTTTATAACATTGCATGCACCCAAGGGAGTGAAGCTCTTTGAAAATATCGTAAAACCAGTCGCAGAATGGGCTGACTTGTAGATCCTTGGGAATTTGTGGTTTGGATAATAACTTGAAAATAAATAATTATTTTTGTTTCATCACAGAAAGTAGTAGTTAATCCAGATAATTCAATCTGGTTAAGTCCCTGATTCACCTCGATCTCACAGCAATTGCCTTTATGTGAGGCTTTCATGTAGTAAATGGTAATGCAGTGGTCTCCACTTAATGGGATAGGCAAGGCAAGGCAATGCATTTTTGAACCCATTTAACAGGAGTACTCCTTTAAAGTTAACCCATTATAAAGTGGAGACCACTGTAGTGGTAGTAAGACATCCCCCTAAATAGTAACATTGCTCAGTCTGTTTTATCCATGAACACCGTCAGTACAATTGCAACAAACTCCATGCATGTTATTCCAGAAGTTTTATTGAAAGGGTAAAATAAAAAGCAAGAAATCTCATGAAGCCTTGCAATGCACCGTGTACACACACACCATGCTAAATTTTCAGTGTCTCGATAACCAAAAATTTGATATTTTATTGCAAGGAGCAAAAGAAGCATACTAAATAAAAAAATATTCTCGTTAGTGGCTCAGGAAAGCTTGTACCATACCTAGATGATATAAATCTACATATCTTTTCTTGTTTTATGTTTGCCATGTCATGTAATATGTGTTTGTTTGATTGCTTCAGAATTACAAGAAGAAAGAAGTAGACTCTCCAAGGAAATTGAGACCCCAGCACAAATAGCTTCAATAGGCATCATGAACTCAGTCAAGGCTAGGAATCGAAGCTTGCCCAACTCACCAAAGTAAGTTCAAGTTTTTGTTCTGTTGTAAGTCTAATCCTATACCCACCACCCCGCCCTCCAGATAAATGTACCTCCATGCAATCCAGTAAAACTTACAGATAATCATTATTTAGTTTCTGTGTTAACCCATTTCTTAAGACCCACTAACTTTGTGACAATTGCAGTGCACAAATGCCTAGTATATTGTAATTAAACTAAATTTGGTGTTAGTTAAAAGATGCAGGCAATGCATATAAAATATTATCAAGCCCCTCCCCCTAATTTTTTTTCTACCTGCCAAAAAATATTCATAGGGGTTTTATGAAACTGGCTCTAAACGTTTGTGTGTGTGTGGTTGGGGGGGGGGGGGTAATTTGTAAGGTGTATTGTACATTTCATCACGGCCATCCCAAACTGTCCTTGAATCAGTGAACATCGTCAGAAGTTGGTTATCAGTGTTTTAATTTATTATGAGTTTAACCCTATTTCAGACCAGGTTTTTTACTGGGGGGGGGGGTGGCCAATTTTACCCCTCCTTCAGATCTCGGCCACAGATTGCGCGATCGCCGCGGAAATTGGCATGCACATAGAGCCCGATGTAAACTAAAAGACTATATAGTTATTTTTTTTTATTGATTTTTTCTGTTTTTTAAGTAATCAATTATGCATATGAGTGCGTAAAATTATGTTTTTGCCTATAACTCACTGAAAATGGCTAGTAGAATGCTAATTTTTTTATGAAACTATTCCTTCTGACATTTCTAACAATTATCTACAAAAAAAATGCTGTATCAGAATGAATGTCATATGTATTTTATTGTTTTGTGAATTTCTTATGTATTTGTTTGTTTTTTCGACGTCTTGTTTTTTATTGTTTTGTGGAGGAAATTTATCGGTGACATTGTTACGATCATAAACAGCATAAAATTAATCAATTTGAATCAGTAATAGCAAAAATCTTCATACATTTATGATTTTTGGCTGAAAACACAATTTGCATTGATTTTGTACACGAAATCACGTTTTTGAGCAATTTGGGGGTTGACATGCATGTATAAAAAGTTGTGCAGTGTTGTAATAGTATGTCTGATTTTCATGAAAATGGTCTCAAAAGATGTGCAAGACTTTATAAAGTAAAAAGTCAGCAGATGAGCAATGAGTCAATAATTTTGCGTGGACGGAATCGTTGGGGGAGGGGAAGGCGTCAAGACCGCCCCTCCATTTAAAGATTAGGTTAGGGATTTGCAAGTCCATTACTTCCCTTCATTATCAATACAAACGTAGTTTAGTAACTTAAATGGCTGTGGGAAAGTCTGAGATCATACGTCATGAATTTGTTGTCTTTATGAGAAAAAAATAACGAACATAATTACAGCAATGTTGTTCTTTCTGTGAGTTTGCAATTTTGCTGCAAAATGAGAATTGACCGGGTTACTGTGCACGTGAGCAAGACGAGCGGAAGCGTCCTGATTGGTCTCAACGGCTATCCCCTGCACGACCTTGGCTAAGCTGATCGGACCATTTTGGAACGGACAGTGACGTTTTTGACCGTCGCGGATTTTTAAATTTGACTCTGAAGTAAAATGGAAAAAGGATGAAGTTTAACCGTCCAGATTTTAACCAAAACTCAATATTTTACCCCAAGTCTCTATGAGAGGTGTTTATTTACATTAATCTTCACATTGGATATGATTTCAGCTGATTTGATTCATATAAATGTTTTTTGACGTGCAAATCAATAACACAATCTTTAATATAGGATTAAATACTAGTGACTTAACCAGTCCAAAGATAAATAAAAACAAAATGAATTAAAAATCTATATAAATAAAAAGATGAGTGAATATATAGATAAGTAAATAGTGAATAAATGCATATAATATGAATAACTATAAACCAGTTTTTGAATACCTGTATATGACATTGTTTGCTGTATTTGGTTGTTGTGTATTTGTCCTAGGAGACTGCCCAGTCCACTGACCCCACTCTCACGGGGCAGTGCCAAACTCCGGCCATCCCCACCCTCATCTGCAGGCCTAGGGGGACGGGCTGCACCACTTAAAGCATCCCACTCAACAGAACACACTAGCCCAACTGGGTTAACTTCATCCAAAGGCTTGCCGCCCAGACGAACAAGTGACGTTTTATTGACAAGAGATTCGCAATCAAGCAAATTGGGTAAAGGTGATGCCCAGAAAACTTTTGTAGAAAATGCCGCGAGGTTAGGGCCGGAATCACCAACAAGATTGCAGCCGTCGCCCCCATCATCGGCTAGACCACCTGCGGGACGGACCAGCAGTAGCCGCTTTAGACACAGAGTGGTTGAAGCAAAACAAAGTAGCAGGTAGCATTGCAGGATTGATGTTCCATTTTTATCTGATGTGTGAAGTTTGCAGTATAGAAGGGTCAGAAGTGTCTGCAAGGTGCAACTGTTATCTCCAATTATCGGTGGGACTACTTGTGAGGCATATAATTACTAGGTAGTGTGACCATGGAGTTGGAGAAAGCAAATAAGAAAGTACTGCAGATTTGATGATTTCATATTCAGTGTTGAAATGTGGTGTTAAGGTTGTTGTGTTGTAATAACCCAAGCACCATTTAAAGCTCTGAACCGGACTTCATCCTTGGTGCAGTGCACTCTCGATATAATGAAAACAGTTATGACCAAATTCCAAGTAAAAATTCAGGTCCCCAAAAAATCTATATGTCTTTATATACTTTAACTGTTTGGTTAATAACAAAATTTCAATACAACAAAAGAAAACTTTCCCGTCCCGAGGATTTCATTATGACGGGAGTCGCCTGTATTAACCCCTTGGAGAATAAGTATATATTGATTCTTGTTGGGATCTATGAAAAATGTGTGTTATAGTGAAATCAAATTGTCTGCAACGGGTTAAAGATGACCACGAAACTATTGACATACTTACTGTAGTTACCTAGTATTGTGTGCTGAACCAAGTACCCATTTGGTGTTGGTGTTTTCGTGTAATTGGTTTATTCACCAATTAAGAAATCCTTGATTTCAAGTTCAGTGTTGGTGTTGCTTCTGCCTGTACCCATACCATGCATGTGCTTGGTTATGGGATATTTCATCATGCAACAGTGTGTGCTAAAATTTTATTCCACTCAACAAACTTGATTTTAAACTTCCGTGTGGAAATAGAGAAAAGTAAAATTGTCCTTCAGATTCATACAATATTTTTGGCAGGCAATGTTGATTTAATGACATTTTTTATGATTTGTCACATTTTCCAGTCGTCAGTAACCTGGGCCAACGTCGTAAATCTCCCATGACATCACTCAATGTTGAGTGATAAAAATTGCAATCGGTATTTCCACTTGAATTGAGCTTGGTCTTCAAGCTTCATTTAGAAGCCGATTTTGTTTCCTTGAATACTATGAAGTGAAAAATTGAGTGATAATGGCCTCTTGTATTTTTACACCGTTCTTCTGCATAGTTAGATGAGATAGATATTTGAACTATTTCAACTTATTTGAGTTCCTCTTGTCTTTCACGGCAGCAATAATTTTTTATGCTTCCAAATGTGATTCTTTGCTTATACCATGTGTATAATTTAATGGCTGAACAGCATGTCTCAAACAAAAAAATTGTACAAGAGAAAAGTGCTCCCTTTGGCAATGCGATATGATACTTACGTCAACTCAAGGGCATAGTCTAAGCTTTAGAATGCTGTTCTGTTAAATTTGCTTGTTTAAATTTCAAGATATGTTCAGTTAATGACATGGTAAAATCACAATTGTGCCACTTTTATTACAGCCAATGATGGCATCAATCAGGCCCTCTTTCTTCGTAAAAGTGGTAAACTGTGATTTGTGCTCTTTTTGTTGTTAACTAAACATATTTTGAGATTAAAATAAGCAAACTGAACAAAACAAACAGCATTTGAAAGCTTAGACTATGCCCTTGACATTGATGTAGGCATCAGTCGCGATATTTTCTCATTGCCAAAGAGGGCACTTTTGTCTTGCACAATTTTTTTTAGACATGCTGTATAGCATTGCTTTTGCAATTGGAAATTAACCCCAAAATATTACCTGGAAATGCTATCTCTATTTGAGTATTACAGTTTTCAAACGTACAATTTGATGTGTGTTCACTATTCCGTCCACAGGTACAATTTTTTTCCCCTTTTTTTATGTGACAAGTGTATGCAGTTTTATACTGTGAGAAGTTTATACAAATAAAATGTGTGGGTAATATTGATGAAAACTTCTTAGTAAGTTATGGGCAAAAATATGATTTTATGCATAAAGTTGCATAATTATTTAAAAAATAGAAAATATGTATTTTGTAAAATCTAACTATATACAGTGCGCTGTCGTTATAAAGAAGTCTTTGGGACCCATGAAATTGTTTGTTTATATTAAATTTCTTTATATCAGGGTTGCAAAAACAACAAACTACAAAGGAAATCCAAGATACGGGACCACAATTTTACTTCTTTATAATGAAATTTCTTATATGAATGTTCTTTATTACAAGAGTGCACTGTAGTCTCGTAAAATTACATCTGGCTCTATGCACATGCGAATTTTCACAGCGAACAAGATCTGAAAGGGTGGCTAATTACCCCCGCCCCACCCCCGGCTATGCAGTTTCAAAAAAAACCCAGCTAATAAGAGTTAAATCATTAGGGAACTGTGGATTGCCCTGCAACACTTGAACTGACAGACTTGTCATTTCATACCTGCAACTGGTATTTATATTTATGATATAAAAAAACACAGTTTGCACACTCAAACACTCTTTCTACCTCCATGCACACACTCACACACACACCCGCATGTACTCACACTTACAAACACACACACACACACACACACACACACACCTATACGTGTAACTGCCGCCAAACGGGGACAGTAAAAAAACAAACAAACACACTCCGTATACAACATGCAATCGAGGACACACACTCCCGTGTACAACATGCAATCGGGGACGTTTGTGTATGTGTGTAATATTTCACCAGTAACCGGGGACGTTGGGGGTGCACACAAATTTTGGGCCGTTTTCTAAGGCGTTTTAAGGCCATCTACGTTTGATTTCTGGCCATTTGAGGGGTGGGGACCGTCCCCGTTTTCCTAACGTCCCCAATCTGATAGTGGAGTGTCATACTTACGTCCCCGGTTGAAGGCGATTACACACACACACACACACACACACAGGTACCATCACACACAGATACGTGCATAATTACACTTGCATGCATGTACAAAATACACATCCAAAATTAGAGTTTTTAGCAGTTGGCTGTAGCCTATTGTGAAATGAGTTTTGAGTATTGGAAATCTTTAGATTACTTTTATTTCTTACAAACCACTGCAGCATAAAGAAGAATCATTAATAAAGACTTGTAATCTATTAGTGTGTAAAGCTGG
>JZLH01S0020369.1:15859-27653 GCA_001188425.1 Eucidaris tribuloides | reverse complement strand
CAAGTTTTCAAATGCCATTTGTTCTGTTCAATTTGCTAATTTTAATCTCGAGATGTATGATTAACCACGAAAGGGTGAAATCAGTTGTGCCACTTTTTACTGGGGAAGAGGGCCTGATGCTATCATTGACAGTGGTAAAAGTGGCACAATTGTAATTTTACCTTTTCTTTATAAACTTAACATATCTCAAGATTAAAACAAGCAAATTGAACATAGTAAACAACATTTGAAAGCTCAGACTATGCTCTTGATGTTGATCTGAGCATCACATCATAAAAGTAATTTTGATTGCCAAAGAGGGCGTTTTTCTCTTGCACAATTATTTTTGACACATGGTTTAGAATATAACTGCAGTGTATGCATGAGTCACACTGATCTCCCCAGTTGTCTATCAAGGTCATCACACGGAGGATTGCTTGTAGATAACAATGAAGTGTTACCAACTTTTAATGATCAGTGAAATTTTAAAAAATTCATAACCTTAGTGATATATTTGCCTGATTTTCTCTGAAATTTCACTGATGTATACTGCTTTTATTCAATGCTCCTTGCTAAGAGCATGGAATTCCCCTTTAAAAGTGCAAAAATTAAAGACGTGATTTAACCCTTCATTTGTTTTGTAAACAAAATATATCGTAAATCTTATTTTCCTTGAAGAAACACTTCTTTCCATCTTTGCAATCCACGTACATACAGTATACCACATTTTCACATAATTTCCTATGCGAAGCTAGTCTGTCCGGGCATAAACAAGAAATAAAATATTTAGTGATATTTTGTATTCCAATTGGATTGAAGGTTTGCTGACAGATAAAAATGAAGGCCTCAAACATTATACTTTAAATGGATAGTAAAGAGTCTCAAACAAGAGAATATTTCCTTGTGACTGGTTTTTACCATACTCGGTTTCCGTTGAGTGTGGTGTTACAAGAAACTGTAATGGATTGATTTATCATCATGGTAATGAGAGACACGTGGTAGTGACAGCTTTATTTTTCAAATCTGTTGTGCTCTTGGCTCTTTACGTATTCATTTGAACCTCATTATTATACAACAGAAATCAAAGGTTAACATTTTTAAAGAACCTCCAGTATGTTACACAATGCATTTACTAGAACTATTACATGTATGTGTATTTATTCCATATACTGTAACATTTGTGTGTGTGTTCTTTGAAATTTTTGTGTTGCTCCACAAGGTGGTATAAAAGGGCTTAAATGAATATAGAGATTAATAAAAAATTGAAATAATGAAAATGCACTTAATCAAGATTTATGAAACCAATGTACTTTTTATTTATTATGTCAGCTTTTATAATCACTATTCAGCTTATAAAAAACTACAGAAATAGCTTTGAAGTGCTACAACTTACATGACAATTTTGTTTTTAATAATGACATTGAAGAAAGTTTGGATATAAACAACTTTATCCCACCCTATACAGGGTGGCCCAGAAAGAATACAACACCTGCCATCATTAATTTCTTCAATATCATCAGCAAAATGTCAGTGGTTTTTGTTTCATTGGTCAGAACATTCTGTTTCCAACAAAATGATACCATGATCATTGATTTTGAGTAAGGCGTTTGGATCATACGGTCAAGTTTCTGAGGCAATGTCTTTTCCCAAATTTGCTACTTTTTCAACCCCAGCAATCCTTGGAACACCAAGATGTTCTTGAGTCACAGCATGCCATAGAATAAGCTGTGCAGACAAACAGCAAAAACTTGAGCCATACCTCACAATCTCACATTGTCCTTTTTTCTCAAAGCAATGGCAGCCATGTGGTTTGTCTGTGCAGCTAATTCTATGGCACGCTATCAGGCGAGTTATTTTAGTACACTGTATTCCGAGGACGATGGAGTTGAAAAAGTAGCAAATTTGGGAAACAACACTGCCTCAGAAAAATAGCCCTAGGATCCAAATGCCTTACTCAAAATCAAAGATCACGGTATCATTTTGTTGGCAAAAGAATGTTCTAACCAATGAAACAAAGATCAATGACATTTTGTTGTTGTTGTTGTTGTTGTTGAAGAAATTTATGATCACAGGTGTTGCATTCTTTCTGGGCCACCATGTATAATGATGTTCCTGTACCATAGCGTTATGAACACCAAGTTCAATCCTAACACATGGAAGACTTTTGAAGTTAACCAAAATATCATATTAACATACACACGCAGACAAAAAATAGTTATTGAATAGTCTGTACCTGAATACACGTAGACAAAGGTGGTTACTGTATCACTGATTCTGTTTGTTACAAGAACATTTATGAAGTATCAAAATGTAAATTTTCAACTTTATATCACGCCAAGTCCGGTAAAAGAAAAAAATAAGCTTATCATTCCCACTCACTTCCTTTTGTTAATACACTGTACTTGATATTACAGTCCATAATTCCAGCAAACTAAGGTTACCATAATCCATTTTATCTTACTTTTAATCATTGCCACTGTCTGTTCACAAATTTCACTTTAAAAATCAAGATCAAATTCTGACTATTCTTACCATGCTCATTTTCAGCGATTCTAAATATTCTGATCCATGATTATTTTTAAGTGATAACCTAATATCTTATAATCATGAAAATAACTTGAATATTGGGAAATGTGACATCATGATTTTTTTCACCCATCCTTGCTGCACATTTTGATACCAAATACATGTTGATCAGACCCAATGGTACAATGTGACTTTATCATTAGTTGCTGTATGTCAATCTAATTTGGCAAATGCTACATTATTCTGTGAGTTTCTAAACAATTTAATTATTCCCAAATCTCCACAATCTATTTGAGTTGTTTACTTTGTGTTTGATCCCAAAATTGACATTTGTGACAAAATGAACATCATCATGGCTATATTGTGATTTATGTTTACAAATTAAATTTTTGCCCACATGTGCATAATTAATTTGCAATTTATTGCAAAACAATACTTGACAAAAAAGAATTAAGTATGCATTTTCTTAGACAAATAATAAGATATCTGCATGTGTACCAGTGTTGTGCCGAACCCACAAGTTACAAGGCAAAGACTGCCCCAAAATATTACCTTCCCATAGGGTTTATACAGGGCCTCGGGTCAAGGCCAAAGCCAAGGACTCCAAAAATTGATCTCTAGGCTGGTCTCAGCACAACACTGATGTGTACCAAATTTGGTAGCGATAGGACATATGGTTGCAAAGATCTATGGGAGGAGGCCATCATGGCCCCTCCCTGGCCATAGGATCTCCCAAAATAGCCTGGCCTAAGGGTTAAAGGCAGGGCATCTCTTTTGCATGCCTAAAAATTAACATTGGGTAAATAAAATGCCATCTGGGAACCATTAGCAAAATATAGAAGCGAGAAACTCAGGTTTAATGGAATTATAGCGACCGTTAGCCTCTGATTTGAATTTTTTGCTCATGAGAGAAAAATTCCTACTATAGAAACATACACCTATAAACGGCTATTGTTTTTTCTTTCACATTTTTTCAATTTTAGGGTATTGACTGACCCCCCAGATTTCACAGACATGCCCTTTATCAATAGCCTAAGGCATGGGTTATCTTTTCCTGGTCTGCGGGGATGTTTGCAAATGAGATCCACTGCCTTTAAACAAAATGGATAAACTACATCAACTGACTGCTGTACAGTCAATGGTATGCCTCCACCTTCCCTTGCCAATTCTCCATATTGCATATACAGTGAAACCTGTCTATAGTGGTCACCCAAGGGAAACAAAATTTGTGGCCTTTATAGACAGGTGGCTGCTATAGACAGGTTTTTAACACATGATTTGTCTCCAAGGGAGTTATTTTAGTGGACACTAATAGAGAGGTGGCCACTATGACAGGTGTGACTGTAGTGATCTGCAAAAGAACATTGGGGGCGCACTCAGATAATTGTGTTCAGAGATCTTCATTTAGGGTTCTGATTGCCCTGCTAGGGCGAGATTTGGCGACATGTTCATTTCCAATATCTCATTTGTCCGTGCTAAAAAACCTCTGTTGTATTCATGACTTTTCAGCTGCTTTTTGGCCACAAGTTTAGCCACGAAAAAAAAATTGTCTGAGAAAATTTTCCATGACTCACCCCACTGAGCCACTTTACTGCTGCTTATTCGGCCATGAAAAAAATTGGCCACGAAATTTTCCCCAAATGATTTCGCCCACCCAAGATTTCACCCTCACACCGCCCCTGTTTCAACAACACGAAAAGAAAGAAATAAACTACACAACTCAAAACAGATTGTATTGTATCAATGCCACCACTTTCATTATGAGTCAGCCCAGAAGTCAGCAAGTCTGCAAAAAACTTCCAGGATTTTGATCTTGATTGCCCAGTGCGAATATCAGGTATATGCGATATGGAGATTCTCCAATCCTCAGGTAATGGCCATGACCACCCAATTCACCAAATTTAATGCATATCTCATTATACAAAGCATAAATTATGGCTTACAGAAATTTAAACGTGCCACGCAAACCCTCTTATGGGCTCTAATTCAGGTTACAATTACAAACTTAAATTAAGAAATATTTTTTTAAATTGATTTCACAGTTCCCTCTGACCATTAACTTTCATCGATTGCAGAAATAATACTTTCTGACGTTTTCACATAACCACACCACCATTGGACATTGGTGATTAACACATTTGAAATATGGCAAATTAAAGGGAGAAGCGCCAGCAAATAACAGGCATAAGTTAAGAAATATTTGAGTTCTTGCAACCAATCAGATTGCACGTGCACATGCAAGGAGCTGACCATGCGTGACCAATGCATGCCACGCGACGTGTGTTAGCCGCACCGTTGGTAATGTAATGCACTGTTTGAATTGATACGGCTCCTCCCCCTTTAGCTGTTCTGCAAGTTTTGTCTTTAGGGTAAAACTTACAAAAGACGTAAAATAAACACAAATTGACTAATTTATAGGGCCTTGATGAGGGTGAGTATCACACAGTATCCCCTTATTTAGGCTGTTTTTGTCACCATGTACCATAATTCTCACAATACTCACAATGTCATTTTATATTCTTAACTTATGCCTGTTAGTTGCTGGCGCCTTCTCCCTTTAATGAAAAGTTCATTGACCCTTGACATTTAACCCTGACCACATGACAAAACTGTTCCACTATTGCTTACCGTCTTACCTAGCAAATTTAAAAACTGACATTCCTTGCTTTATGGATGCAGAGTCAGAAAAGCAATATTACACATAGCTGCATGATAATGCTTATCTGGGTGAAATATTCATCAACTGAATCTGCTCCTGAAATACTCTTTTCAGCATTAATCCACTTTGTTGGTTTTATGTTTACGTTTGCCCCCTTTTCTACTCCTCGTTTCTTCACTGGAGACATGCTTGCTGTAACTTGTGACGTGTGATGGCGCCCTCTGTTGTTTATACTCAGCAGAAAACTGGAGATAATGAAAGCACAGCAGGAAAAGGACAAAATGGCCGCAGGAGAAGACAGACACCAATACTGGCCACAGGTCTGGGTATCGTGGAGGAGGCTGGATGGCAAGACTACAGGTGGTTAGAATGATGGTGCCTAACATGGAAGCGTAAAACTGAAAAGTTAAAAGAAACAAGAAACAAAATTTTCATGTGAATTAGCAACTCTTGTCAACATAATTCTTAACCTTCTGTTACTGCCAGTATGTGAATATTGTGGGGTATAAAAACATAGGGTTAAGGGTTGGGACTAGGCTTAGAGCTTATGGTTTGCATTTTGCTTTTTAAGTTTAAGGTTTGGGAAATTGGGTGTTTGAGGTATAGCGTAGCCAAAAAAGCCCAGCCTGATTAGGCTTAAGGTTTGGGAAATTGGGTGTTTGAGGTATGTCATTACAGATGAACTGAGGAGTATACTTGATGTAGACCAAACGTCAATAAACCAACCCCACCCCTTAAAAATGGTTGGGAGAGGGAGTGGGGTGGAAAAGGGCACCAATTACTTGCACATTTTCACGACAATGTCATCCTGACACTACACACTAATTAAAATTCAAAGCTCAATCTGTTTTGATTGCTGAATAAGAATGACAAACAGATGCAAATGCTCATTAACAATTAAATGGATATTTGTTAAGTTTTCAATTTTCTTTGAACAGACCTCTTATGAATATGTCCACCCAAGTGTGAAAGTTCACAACTTAATGGCCATAATGGCCCCCCCCCCTCGACAAATTTCGCGAATACGCCGCCGCGCGAAATTTTTTGACCGCGCCATTCACTGGCTTTTTACTTTCAAGTCTTGAGCATCATTTAAGACCATTTTCGAAAATATCAGACGTACCATTACGACGCTGCGCGACTTTTCCAACATGCATGCAACTCCAAAATTGCTCAAAAACGTGATTTTGTGTACAAAATCAATGCAAATTGTGTTTTCAGCCAAAAATCATAAATGTATGATTATTTTTACTTTTACTGGTTGAAATGAATTAATTCTATGCTGTTTATGATTGCAAAAGTGTCCCCAACAAATTTCATTGAAAAAACAATAGAAAACAAAAGGTCGAAAAAACAAGGAAATACATAAGAAATTCACAAAACAATAAAATACATAAGAAACTGATTCCAATTCGGCAAATTTTTTTATAGATAATTGTGAGAAATGTCAGAATGAATATTTTCACCAAAAATTAGTTTTATAGCTATTGTAAGTGAGTTATGGGCGAAGACATAATTTCATGCACTTATTTGCATAATTAATTACTTAAAAAATAGGAAAAATAATTTTCGAAAATTTTACCTAACAGTCGTGTAGTTTACATCCGGAACTATGCGCTTGGCAAATTTCGCGCGAGCGATCGCGCGTTCGCGGCCGAGATCTGAAGGGGGGGTCAATTGACCCCCCCCCACGTTAAGATAGGGTTAAGAGTGTCCACTTTCTTTTTTCTATCTTCTTATATTGAAAGTGTATATACCCAGCGTTCACGGTTAACAGTAGCCCGCTAGCCAATGGCTAGCAAAAAGACTGCAGACTAGCCAAAATCTACAGTAACTAGTCTGCATGGCTAGCCAAAATATTACTTTGGTGTCGCATGAAACATTATGAAAATTATCAAATTTTGGGGGACGGGCTAGTCAGAATTCTGGCGGACTACCTAAAATTCAAGCTAAATAGTCTACCTGGCTAGTCCAAAACAGGCTAAGTGCGACCCCTGAATACTTACAGCCAACTTGACAATAAAACTTGGAGCACTTGTTGAGTCGCCTGCTGGATTGACCCATGAACTCTGGCTGACCTTTGACACCACATAAAACAAGACTGAGAGAACAACTGCAGGCAAGATGAGTTCATCTTTGATCAATAAAGGCACCATGCTAGTGAGGAAACAAAGAGAAAAACCAAGACACTTTCAATATATGAATGTACAGTTGGAGGTATTAACTTATATATAGTATATATCTGAAACATATCGTCGGAACATACGACAGTTCAGTTTGAACGCGTTCGCTCCCGGAGACGCGGTCAATCAAACTGTCGTATAGCGATACGACAGTTCGGATAAATGGCACCACATGAACCACTTTGCATCCTCTTGCCTAAGAGATGATTCATGTCAAGTTTGGTTAAAATCCAATCATACGTTTAAGAAAATAAATGAAATGCCAGACAGATAACCTGAGCCATTCATGTTACAACTCTGTAATATTTATTGTGATTGTAATAAAGAAACCAGCAGCTGAACAAAAACACTTCCAATATCTAATATGACTTCATTCAGTATTTATCAAAATGATTGTTATTATATTTTATTAATGTATTCTATAAATGACATTTTCACAGATTTCTGGGAAAATAGTAAAAACAAAACAAAACATTTAGTAATTTTTTTATTTATTTATTTTTATTTATTTATTTATTTATTTATTTATTTATTTATTTATTTATTTATTTATTTATTTATTTATTTATTTATTTATTTATTTATTTATTTATTTATTTATTTATTTATTTATTTATTTATTTATTTATTTTTTTTGGGGGGGGGGTGTTAAATTACACTTTTACATATGAGTTAAGATTACAGTCAGTTTGTTCCTACCAATATATGCCACAGAACTGCCAACATTTACATGTTTTAATTGGGAAGAATTCCAACAGCAATCAAGGAGCAATTTATAACTGACATTCACCACAATAGGACCAAATGTTTTCATTAATCAGGAAGATATTCACATTGTCAGGATGTGGTAAAATGTGGTAAGCTATCAGGGAAGCTAATGCAGAATCATTCAAACTTGGCAGATATGAGTGTTGTTACAGCTAGGTTGCATCCGAGACTACAGGTTCCAAGACCGAGGCCACCCCAAAACACAACCTTTCCATAGGGTTTGTACAGATGACTCGGACCGAGGCCACCCCAAAACACAACCTTTCCATAGGGTTTGTACGGGTGACTCGGACCGAGGCCACCCCAAAACACAACCTTTCCATAGGGTTTGTACGGGTGATTCGGACCGAGACCGAGACCGAGGCCACCCCAAAACACAACCTTTCCATAGGGTTTGTACAGGTGACTCGGACCGAGACTGAGACCGAGGCCACCAGAAATTGGCCTCGAGACCAGGCCTCGGATTCAGCACTAGTTACCACCAGCATCAGTAGACATGTACTAACCTGAAAACTGATATGAGCAGGAACCATGTACAGATGAAAGGCTTCTCATGTAAGACAAGGCAGACTGGTCTGAAAGAAACAAGAAAATCAGAATATTCTGTTAAAGGCATTGTATGAACAATGTCTGCAGTTTAAACAAATCTGAGCTACATGATTCCCCATGCTACCACTGTCTCTTATAAGGTCTGAAAATGAAGTCCTGAAAAAAAAATGCAGTTCAAAACAATCATTAAGTGCTTTTAAAAAGTGAAATTCGTTGAGCGACTCCCAATTTTCACCCATAGACTGCTGTGTTGCAGAATTTTTGTCAGCTAACAATAATTAATGTCCTGATTTTTATCTGTACATATTTTACGAGTGACAGCATAATTTTCTGAAGTTTTGTGTTCTAGGGTTTTTATTTGTCCATTCAAAGGTTATCAGATATGTCAGATAGCATAGTTTGACATTTTTTTTTAATGGCGCTTCTACAATGTTTATAGTGTGTTTGAAGGGAAATTGCTAAATTGGAAGTGGTCCTTAATTTATGATTCAATGATACAAGGATCAAGTATTTTTTTTAACTGTTTCTTTTGTGAAAATTTCACGGTTCTTTTTGTGGTTTGTTATTAAAAACTTGCTGTGACGATCAAATTTGTTGCGTGGCTTTCTATGGGTTCAATCCCTCTCGTGGTCATACTTTATTCAATACGGGTACATATGAATATTGGTTTCTCCTTAAGCAAAAACAAATTCAAGACAAATCCTAGCCAGTCTACTTAAACAATCAATTTTGACACTTTTGACAATACATACGACGATTCACAGATCAGCCATCATTGTAATGTGGAAAGAAGTAAAAAATCAAGACGATGTATGTTTCCTTTTTTTCTACCAGATGTTATATTAGATGAAAAGCTGGGACAAAAATATTTTACTTCCAGACACATAAAAATAACTATGCTGGTGTATTTCACGATAATACATCTTCAGTTTTACTTGTAAGAAGAATATCATCGGCTCAATTCTTCAGACCCAGACTGATTTTCTATGAAACTCTACATGGTCAGACTATCATGCTATTGCCATTCTTCCAAATTATCATATTCCAGTGAGAAAAACAGGTCACATTACAAATTAATTTAGAAGAGCAGTATGTATGTACTTTGCACTTGAGGTAACAATTAACTGGAATTTGATATTTGCATACTGATCACTTATTACTAAATACCAATCACTAATTACACTTAGAAGGGTGGAATTATTAGATTATAGAGTAAAACAGCTACATAATACTATCTGGGTATGCATCAAGTCTGAAATAAAGTTCTACTTACAAGGCAACCAGCAGAATGCTTTTTTCATGGACTTGATATGAAAACAGGAAAAACACCAATGCACTGTTAATCTGAAAACAAGGAACAATGAGAGACAGGAAAGGGCATACAAACAATGTTTTACATTTAGGGGTATTTGTCAAACATAATTCAAGCAAACAATCACATGTAGCATTTTAAGTATAAATTGTAAAACAGTTACAATTTGTTGAACTATTTCTACAGATGAATGTACAAATGGCCATACAGAATGATAGAATGTATACTGTTTCAGATTTTGTTAAAAATATTGTAATGTTGGGTATTTGGAATTTTATGACTTTCTTCCCAATATTTGGCATCCAGTTTGACTTGGCATATTGTTGATAATTCTGCTTAATGAACCACTTAACAATATTATTGATGTGAAATTTGTCAGGACTTTAAAATTGGCATCACATTAGTGACATTAATGATACCCTGGGCTACCAATAGAAATCTGCCATTTTGTTAAATTATCATTATTATATTTTTTTTTAGCACTGTGCCCTGGGTTACAAAACTATGTCAAAGTTATGTTTAATGTGTGAAAATAACAGTTTTAGCTTCATTTTCATCCCACTTTTCATAAGTTTATGTCTTTTGTTGTGCACTTGCACAGCCTCTGCATCATAACCAGTGGGCCATGCATCTCTGATTTTTAAACAGCAAACACAGTTGTATACAGGATTCCCCCAGCACTGGCGTATTTCATCTCTACATCCAAACACACACCAAAAATCACACCACACACACATAGACACGCAACTTGTAAATTGCTCAAGTTATGACTACTTAAAGAAAACTGTATAACCTACATCGTCAGAAATGAGACTACAACTAAGAGTTTTCTTGGAATACGCAAAATTAACATGTTCATCTGTGCATATATATATACACTCTTAGATTTCGTCTCAAGTAAGAAACTTCTAAGAGATTAGTAGCATACATATATATCCATTACTAAAGCAAAAACCTGAACTTTAAATTTTTTCTATGAAAAATAAGCATTTGGCGGCCATTTGTTTTTCCGTATATCTCAAATTGCCCAAGCTGACAGAGTTCAGCTTTCAGATTGTTCAAGTTGATGGTCCTCAGGAAATCATAATCTGGCAAAATAAAAACTATAGACCCTAAAAACAAAGGTTAACTCCCTTTGGCTTCCGGACAATAGTGAAATTTGCCAAAAAATTTATTTTCTATTTTTATAAGCTACATTAATTATGCAAATAAGTGGTATGAAAATTTTTGTTTTCGCTATAACTACTTATTACAGCCTAGTAGCAAATGCTAATTTTTGCGAAGAAAATATTCATTTTACATTTCTAACAAATTTATTTACAAAAACATTGCCAAATTGGATATTAATTCTATTGTATTTCATTGTTTTGTGAATTTCTTAGTATTTCCTTGTTTTTTCGACCTTTTGTTCTTCTATATGTTTTTTGAATGAGAATTTGTTTGGGAACTTTTGCAATCGCTAAACAAGCATAAAATTAATTCATTTCAACAGTAAAAGCAAAAATAAATCATACATTATAATGCATTTCTGGCTGAAGAAACATCAAATTTTCCATTGATTGAACACCGAAATCACGTTTGAGCAATTTTGGGCTTGACATGCATGCATAAAAAGTCGCGCAGTCAATTCGTTAACCGGATGTCCAATTTTCGCGAAAATGGGTATCAAAAGATGCGCAAGACTTGAAAGTAAAAAGTCGCGAAACTGACGCGCGTGTAAAAAATTTGCACGCGCATGTCGCGGGAAATTCGTCCGATGGGGGGGGGGTCAAATTGACACCCCCCCCGGCCGCCCCGCCAGTTAATATAGGTGTAAGA
>JZLH01S0020369.1:2703-15834 GCA_001188425.1 Eucidaris tribuloides | reverse complement strand
TTTGACATCACATTAGAAACACTGACAACATAACATGACATAAATGGTACACTGGGGTACCAAATAGATATCTGCCATTTTGTTGAATTATCTTTATTTTTTAGCATTGTGCCCTGGGTCATAAAACTGTGTCAAACTTATGTTTGAAGTGTGAAAATTACTTCAGCTTAATTTTCACCACACTTTTCGTAGGTTTATGTCTTTCTGTTGTGCACTTGCACAGCCTCTGCATCATAACCAGTGATCTCAGTGATCATAACCGAAGAAACACATTTTTGGATGCAAGAGGGTGCTACACAATGCGGTACATTGGGGTACAACGGTACCCCGGGTAACGTGTGGTGCATCATATAGGGCCATCATCTCTGATTTTTAAACAGCAATGTATACCGGTTTCCCCCAGCAAACACAACCAGATGGAGGCTTACCAAGGCATATTTTAATTTGTGAATTGACGGCCGCAGCAGGAGCTCTAGTGCAGCTGGCAGGAGAGCCACCAGGGTTGTCCCCAGGCTGAGGGCGACCAGGGCCTGCTGGGATAGCAGCTGAGGTAGCTTGACGACGACGTTTACTGAGCACCAGACATTAGACACCTTGTCCTGTAGAAGGAGATATATCAAATCAAATCAAGTCATATTATTGAGGATTTTGATTTCACATTTCCACGGCTTGAATTAATCAAAGGCCATTGAAGGCCACCGCCTTAGATGCCCTAGTGAATGGCCTTGATGCCTTTGTCATTGTGCCCGTTTTGATTTTCCCCATTTGTGCTGTAGTATAAGAATGTGCCCTATAGAAGGTGGCTTTGCCCAAAATATATCAAAATTTAAGGCCTGCAATTCATCTAGCCTTCCAGATGGTAAAGAAGGTAGATTTAACTTTCTTGACTCTTGACATGTCGTCCATGCAATTTTGCACCACAAATTTTACCATTTCAATGAGTGTTGTAAATGTAATGGCATTACACTAACACAGTAAAGGAACAGCCCTCATTAAAACATCAATGAAACTGGTGGAGTTACTCTGGATACATATTGACAATTTATCACACATTTTTCTTTGTGTATGTGTGCATAATGGAAGAAAAAAATGCACATTTTCTTCACAGACATGTACAGTATGTGAATATCGACAAATTTAATAGTTATACATAAATTAGTGTCAGATTATTCTCTGTAACTCAAACTTTTAGATAGAATGAGCAGCCATTCTACAGAGTTTATTAAATTCTCAGTGATGTTCACAGCGAGCTGTTCATAAGATACTGTCCAGATCCAGATTTTAACCCTAAGAAGTCCACAAAGGTTTAAATTCTCTGGCATGTTAAGATTTAATAACTTAGTCCGATTAGGGTTAACCTATGAATCTAAAATTTATGTTAACCCATTCAAGACTAGACACAAGATACCTCGCCTCGAGGTTTATGGGAAATGCATGTTAATGTAAAATCAAACCGGCTTCAATGGGTTAAACATGAATTCATTAGTTTCCACAAATATCTATAGTAGCTTTCACACAGTACTATCTCTGTAGTATAAACTTACACTGGCACCAATCAAAATTCTAAAAATACATCAGTTACTCCATGGCATGTCCACACATGTTACTTCTATTGATATACTGTGTAGGTTACCCTAATTTGCAGTATTGCTGGAGTAAGTATGGAGTAAACAGTGCCAAAAACCACTGCATTATGTTTTCATAATTCAAGAGTACCACATGCATCATTTGAGCTGGAAATGCAAAACGACTTGTAGCAAAGGTCAATCTTACTCATAGTGCATGCACACAGTCACCTACTCCACTCTACTCGACCACAACTCTCTCTACTCCTGCAAAACAGCAGTTCCTTTAACCTGTTGGAGACTAAACACAAGATATCTTGTCATGAGGAAATGTCTGTTCAAGCAAAATCTTCAACAGGTTAACTCGAGCCAGGGTTAAGGCAGCATAACTTACACAGGCAATTGTTCACATGAGCACTGTTCCATTACTTGTACAACTACTACGCCGAAACACAACTCTTTCCCTTACAATCTCCTACACCCGCCCATGTGAACATTCCTAAAGAATCAGGCAATCTGCACCCACCTCAAACAGACCCCGGGCCACAGGAAAGACTCGATGTACAACCTGCAGGATCTGGTTGAAGTCACTCAGAAATGGCAACCAACAGAGAAGGAAGGATGCTATCACAAATACACCAATTTTCATCAATTTCCACAACCTGTAGAAGGAAACATAACACCATTTTTAGCTTAAAAACAATCTGAGATGAAAATTATTGAAATCTGTGCAATATTTTTTAACCCATTTCTTCCAAGTATTTGTAATTGCCATGGAGTTAATACATATCCAGTTCCCGTAGTCAAAGGGTTAAGTTATTGTGTAGAAACCACTTGGCATTTAATGGGCTATGACCTTTGACCGGCAGACAGCAAATTCAAACTTGACCTCTATTTTAGAGTCATCTCCCGACACACCAAACTTTCTAAAAAAATCTTGCTAATGCTTTTTGAAGTTATCCTGTGGAAACCAATCTGGAACGGATGGATGGACGGATGGATAACAGGTAACAATTAATGCCGTCTCCAGACTTTGTGGGGGCATGAAAAGTCACTTTCACCAAATTCAGAGATATAAAGTTTTGTCGTCCCAGCGAGGATTTGTAATTTTTACTAACATTGTATATTTTTCATTATTAGCAAGAATTACAAGTCAATACAGACACCACAGCATGGTGAATACCTTATCTCATCAGTCGACTGAATGCACTTCCCCAGGAGGTAGCAAAAGAAGGGAACAGAGTGGTAGAGCTCCATCTGCTTGTAGTTCAAGGCCAAGACAAATGCCACAGATCCCAGGAGGTCATGATTGGTTGCCATGGCAACAACAGCCCACAACATAAATCCTAAGCTGGCATTGTTATATCTCGTGGTAATATGTATAAAGAAACAAAACTGGATACTTTCAATTAAATACCCATTCATTTAAATGAGAAATTGGTCGACCATTTGACCACTGGTGAAATTAAAGTTATACAAGAGCTGTAAACTACATGTAATATCAACACTCATCATACAGTGGCATATACTATATACTGCATAGTACTGTATATGGAAAAGTACAGTGGCTCTTTTTTATTTAAAGCAAATCATTCACTGAATTGTCCGTCCTACAGACTGCAACGTATGTAGTACTACTTAAAATCATTATTTGTAACAATGACTTGTTGACTAGTTCAGTTAATGGTTGATTTTGAGTGAACATTGTCACAATGGAATATCTCCTAACTTATGACAAATATCAGATATGTTGCACACCAGTTTTATATATTCATTGACTGAAGTACTGAAATATTAATTTAGGCGATACAAATTAAGTTAAATCAGCTCTCTCAGTACCTTTGCGAAAACAATCATAGATGACGTACGTGTTATTCTGAGGGTGGAACTGTAAAGGTTCATTATTTGGAACCTCTTTAAAATACTATCAAATATTGTGGAAAGCCCCATTGAAAAAAAACTAGAAATTTGGTGTGTCCATAGGACACGGATGTCCCCGCTTAACGCAATCAGTAAGCATTTCTTATTGAGTAATCATGTGGAAACCAATTTGCATGAGCTGTGACCTTTGACCTTTGACCTGCATACTCCAAATTCAAACTTGACCTGTATGTTAGTGTGTTCTACCTACACACCAAAAATTTTCAAAATCCATCAAATATTTTTGAAGTTATCGTGCGGAAACCAATTCGCATATATAATGAGCTGTGACCTTTGACCTGCAGACTGCGAATTCGATACTTAAACCTGTTTTTAGTAATGATCTACCTACACACCAAAAATTTTCAAAATCCGCCAAATATTTTTAAAGTTATCGCGCGGAAACCAATTCGCATATATAATGAGCTGTGACCTTTGACCAGCGGACTCTGAATTCGAACTTGACCTGTATTTTAGTGTGTTCTACCTACACACTAAAAATTGTCAAAATCCGTCAAATATTTTTGAAATTATCGTGCGGAAACCAATTCGCATATATAATGAGCTGTGACCTTTGACCTTTGACCTGCATACTCTGCAAATTCAAACTTGACCTCTATTTTAGAGTCATCTCCCGACACACCAAACTTTCTAAAAATCTTGTCTAATGCTTTTTGAAGTTATCCTGTGGAAACAAATCTGGAAAAGATGGATGGATGGATGGATAACAGGTAACAATTAATGCCGTCTCCAGACTTTGTGGGGGCATGAAAAGTCACTTTCACCAAATTCAGAGATATAAAGTTTTGTCGTCCCAGCGAGGATTTGTAATGTTTACTAACATTGTATATTTTTCATTATTAGCAAGAATTACAAGTCAATACAGACACCACAGCATGGTGAATACCTTATCTCATCAGTCGACCGAATGCACTTCCCCAGGAGGTAGCAAAAGAAGGGAACAGAGTGGTAGAGCTCCATCTGCTTGTAGTTCAAGGCCAAGACGAATGCCACAGATCCCAGGAGGTCATGATTGGTTGCCATGGCAACAACAGCCCACAACATAAATCCTAGGCTGGCATTGTTATATCTGGTGGTAACACGTATAAGAAACAATACTGGATGTATGTGTATGGGTAGTACTATAGGGCTATATATGGTTGATATAGAGAAGCAAGGAATAATTTGTTGTTAGAGGTGTTACATTTTAATTTAATTAACTATTCATTAAAATAAGCACTTGGTGAAATTCAAGGCGCACAACACTGACCTGTTATCTATAGCTAATAACTGCTTACTTTGAGTGGACACATTGTTAACCTGTTGGAGACTAAGTACGAGTTTACTCGTGTTGGAGTCTATGGAAAATGTGTGTTACAGGGAAATCAAATTGTGTCCAATGGGTTAAGCAATGCCTTTAAGGAT
Organism: Eucidaris tribuloides; assembly: GCA_001188425.1. Taxonomy (NCBI): domain Eukaryota; kingdom Metazoa; phylum Echinodermata; class Echinoidea; order Cidaroida; family Cidaridae; genus Eucidaris; species Eucidaris tribuloides. The sequence continues at coordinate 10,924 of JZLH01S0020369.1, read as the reverse complement.
ACTGAAAGTGGCCATAATCAATGAGGATCAGTCCTGGGTAGAGTAGCATGGCTGCTGCCGATGCAAGAAGCTGGGTTTGTGTTCTGTCTTTCACTGTCCACAGGTAGAATGCAAGAGCAGCAGGAATATACACGAGGAGATCTGCCACCAGTACTGTAGTCATGACACAAAGGAAACAAAATGAACAATACATACTGTATTATTAATGTTTTACACAGGTTAAAGCTACAGGCTAACATTGTGGAGCTTCAAATTAAAAATTTGTCAAACTTTGATATCTGAGCTGTATAGTAGTGTTTAAATGGACAAATAAACGCCATAGAATACAAAAGTTTGGAAAGTTATGCTGCCACTGGCAAAATATGAATAAATAAAGAATAAATACTTGGCTTGAGTTCAAAATAGCCTAGATCTGCACACAGTTAATCTATGGGAGGCAAAGGGCAGGTGAATCTGGTCAACCCGAGTACTTGTAAATTTTCACTTTTTTAAAGCACTAAATAATCATTTTGTAATACATTTTTTTCAGGGCTTCATTTTTAGACCTTATCAAAGACACTTGGAGCATGGTGGACTATGTAGCTCACATTTTAAAACTGTGGTCATTGTTAGCCTGTGACTTCAATCAACCATGAAGTTCCAAACCGTCTTGCTGCTTCTGCATTTTTACCTTCCAGTCAACCATTTTTGTCATTTTGATGCAGAAACATGATCACATTAAGTATATTTTACGTACAGTCAAACCAGTCTTAGTGGCCACTTCTCTATAGCAGACAACCTGATTATAGTTACAACTGAAATGATTTCCCTGGAAACAATTTAATGTTATACAGAATATTTTGCAGTTTTTATTTTCACAAATGTTATGTCTAAACAACCATAAACATTTGCACCTCCTGATACAAGTATACTATACAGGGTGAACAAAAATGCAACAAAATTGTGGAAATAACCCTTTGCCAAATTCCCTATCTTGGAAGCAAAATTCAGAAAAAGAAGCTCTAAGTGAAATTGGCATAAACAGCATGTGTGTAAAAACCTAACCTAAGCTCACATTTTCCTATTGGGTAGCCACTATAGACAAGTTTTCACTGTATGTGCACGATGTTTGACAACAGTATGTAATTCCATTCCCACCCAAATATTTGACCAACATTACATGAACTGTGCTCAGTGGGTGCCAAATTTTAAGCCAGAAGTATGATTCTCGATAGATTTAATCCACTTGTACTTACGGTAGCCTGACAATGGTTTTCATGAAAGCCCAGTTTAACTCATCTGTCAAACCAAATAGCACTGCATGTTCCACCTCCTGGCTACAGGTTCTGGCAACAGCCACACGAAAACTAAATATTTGGCTTGTCATTTCTAGTCATTAGGAATGCTGTAATAGTGAGTCCACTGCATTAGATCCACACAAATTTAGCTCCTGAAATGATTACTATGTCAGGAAAATGTTTTGTTGAATTTGTGACAAGAGTAATTTGACAACTGTGCAGTGGATAGTATGCCTCCACCCTCCCCGGCTAATTCTCTACTAAGCAATTAATGACCATGACCACTCACTTCATTGAATTCAATTCAAATCTCAAGCCCAAAATAACTCATCTTCAATCCATTATGATTTTTTTAAAGCTCTGAAAGCTGAAACTACCTTCTCATTACACAATGCATACTGTTTGCCTACCAGCATTTTTCTTGCACCATGCAAGCCTGTTAGGGGCTGAAATTTTGTTTAGAGTTTCAAACTTGCATAATATATGAAATGCAAAAATTTTCCAATTGAAATTTTCCTACCCTCCAGTATTTTTTTGTTGTGGCTGCCCAACCCAATCCAGTTTGAATTTAAGAATAGATTACTGTCACTTTCAACTTGGAATTATGATATATGACATCTCTAACTGAATTTGGCGACTCTCACCTGTGTATCTCATGAATAATTTATGACCTGCACTTTCATGACCTCTAGATCCATGAAGTTCCACCCATTCAGGATTAATTTTATTTGCTCTGGAAAACACAAACAATACACGTTATGGATTAAATCAATAAATAAAATTATGCTAAAATACAAATACTGACATCTAGCATATTCTTAAATCATGTTACTCAAGTACACCAAAGTTATGATGCTAAACTAAAGTCAAGTATAACTTTGGTCAATCAGACAAAGTTTTCATCAAATTTTCTTAATGTCACATGATGGACATCAAAAAACAATTTCACATGTCCCACCAAAACAAAAATTGCTTGAGAATGAATTTTGTAATTTTTAAATTATCAGCATGCAGATACATCACTGTTGCAAAAAATGTTGAAGGCTGCCCATGATTTTGTGCAATTTTATGGCTGCACTACCTGACATGCTTCCAAGGGAGCGGAAAGAGAGACCTTTCATAGTGGCCTGACCACATATTAAGTTCTCAAAAAAAGTTCTGCAACTCAACTTTAAGGGTTAATATCTCTCTTGGTATTATCCTATAATACTTGATATTGGTATCACTGAAAAGTTTGTCCATTTCCCTCCACAATGATACCTCATTGGCTATAATAATGGATTCATTGAATGTGCAAGACATTTTAACCTTTAACATGCCAGAGTACTTCAACCTCTTATGGACTTTATGTGTAAAATTTGGTGCAGATCTGTGACTTCGGCACGTTAAGAATTAATAAGGGGCTAAGTCAAACACGAAAAGCTGCAAAATGCATTGTTATCATTACCAGTTCAATGTTCAGTTGTATGGAGAGTGGATTGTGTTGAATGGTGTTGTGTATTTAATGAAGTGTTATGTATTATTTTCACATTTTGCTTTGAACATTAAATGTGATTTAAGTGGGTAATTGTGAAATTATCATTGTGTTTGAATTTCATTAGGAATCTGCAAAGTTTTTCAAGGTCCCCTCCAACAAACAACACATAACACTTCCTTAAAAACCATCACAATGTCATTAAACACAATTCACTTTCCATACAAATGAATATTGAACTGGTGAAGATAACAATGCATTTGTGCACCTTTTCATGTTTGACATGACCATTTTAAGTGATGGAATCGCAAATGACCTGATAACATGCACATCCCAACCATACCACCCCCCGTGCTTGTGACTGGGGCAATAGCATGCAGCACTCTGAAACTTTCATGTAAAGCACCCCATAAATATATCATTATCATTTTTGTTGAACTAACTTCAACCAGTCTAAAGTCTACACATATTACCAATATCAGAATCAGGATGAATGAAATATTAATATTTTTCCCGTTATAATATGCAGTTGGTAAATTAAATGCAATAACAGGTGGCAACTTACACATATCCACAGAGCCAGCTGTGGTAGGCAGTAAGAGGTGGATAGTCCAGTCCCCAGTACTGGAGGTCATTGTTGCTGGTGTTATGGTACCTGCAGAAAAGTCAATGAAAATTGTTACATGATGGTTAACAAAATCAGCACTTCTAGTCAGGGTTTGAAAATTGTTAATCTTTTCTTAATTAAAAAAGGATTTATTTGTAAATCAGTTTTGGGGGATACAAATCATATTTTTTTTACATTTACATTTACATTCTTTTTTCTTAAATCAATCCACATACCTTCCCACTTTTGATGACCAAAAACAGGAATCAATTTGAGGCTTTCAGCACGGGAGGGTGTGGGAGGGGTAGGAATGGTAAGAACGGTAAGGACTTTTCTATTTTAGATCTGTATAAAGGACCTTTCTTTAACTTTAAAAGCAATTTTTTAGACTTATTTCACCCCCCCCCCAAAAAAAAAAGGGGGGGGGGAATGGTTAGATTCCGTGAGAAGCTCACTGAACTCTGTCAGTTAAGTTGTTTTATTATCATGTATTGGTCACAAATAATAATAAAAAAAAACATTTATAATGGAATTAGTGCTAAAATTTGTCATGTTCATGAAAACATATGGTACACATTTGCAAATTGTAAATTTCACATCATGATAAAGACAGGTCTATGCACTGGCAAGTGTCTGAAAGTCGATTAGTAGACTTTTTGTCTCTGTCTAAAACCTTCCCCGATTTACTGAATCCATGTTTTATGTTTGAGAAAACCAAACCTTTAACTCAAGAGTCAGAGACTGCCTTTCTGTTCCGGGTACTTGAACTTACCAATCCTGTATGGGTAGGTGGTATGTTATCTCCATCCAGTGCCTTTGGGCTTCATAGTCACCAAACATGGGTGGTTTGTTTGCTCCTGAAAATGGAACATAAATCATCATGGTTTCATGTGACACAGCTATAATTGTGTAACCTCTATCCTAAAGACCGTACATCTGCTGCAGTGATAAATATATCCATCTTGGGTCTTTTTGTGTGTGTGTGTGTGGGAGGTGGATGCCCTATGATCACCTCTCTAGGAAACCAAATGTTCAGACTTCAATCTCAAAATGCATCCACTCACTGCCTGAACTACTGACCAATTTATTTCTCATTGTACAGACAGCCATGTTTGAGGCTTTTGAGTCTGTCTTAAAACACACACTCAAAGTTATGAGGGAAAAGAAAAGGTTCAAATTCCGACTCTTCACATACAGGGCTGCCAACTCGCACGCAATGAGCTCAAGACCCCTGCATTTTGGCCCTTTCTCATGCCAATATTTTGTTGGATTTTTTATGCATTTCTATGTGATCTCACACAATTAGACCCTTCGGTTATATCAATGGCCTATGGGAGTCTCACGCAATTTCATTCACTGAGATTGGCAACTCCCCAGGGGGGCCAGTGTCATTACAAGGTGTACACCATGCACGTGTGAAAAAACGCATAAAAAGGGTTGTTTTTCACGGTCGGGCGATGTACGCGCGTACATTGAAAAGGGTATCAAAATCGCCAAAATCGGGAAAAAAGGGTATACTTTTGACAGGATGTTACTTGAAAAGGGTATCTTTTCAGACTCGAATACTTGTTTAGGGTATGCTGAGATCGACAGGAAATTACTTGTTTAGGGTCTATTTTGAAAGTCCATACACGCGCATGGCGTACACCTTGTAATGGCACTGGCCCCCCCGGGGGCAACTCTGACATGGAATAAAATGTTGGTGGTGCCACTCTTACCATTTTATTTATAAACAATTTGCATATGTGCTGGACAAAAGTCATATTTCCCAAATTATGGCTTACTGCCAGACCTGTATAGTCTTCTTTATCGTTTCATCGCTTGTGCGGCAGATGAGCCCTAGCATATGTTCCCATGCAGTAGGGCATTGGCTTAACAGCAAATTTTCTCTATTTGAGAAATATTACGTACAGTATATTGTGCTTAACAGACTAACAGAAGGATCTACATGACCTTAATTTCATGAGAAAAGAGAGAGAGTGGTTTTCAAGTTAGAGGTAATTAAATTTAAATGTTACGGACCTTCTGCTGCATGCTGGAAACATTTGCTAGGACCCTTCTGCCGGACAAGCAACATTTTATAACATGAATGCTGTGATAAATCATGTATGCACATTAAAATGCACACACAAAGATCACAGAAAATGTTCCCACAATTCCACAAAAATAAAAGTGTTTGTCTCATGTTAATCCATATTCTGCTTGGAATAACACGGCATGACATGTTTGTTAAAATTATAGATCAGCAGTTGCAATCTAAAATACAGAGAGATATTAAATCGCATTTCACCTCTCTGAATAATCCCTTTCATTTAAAAATAACAGCATAAAAAAACTCACTTTCTACTTTAATGACGATAACTGTGTCGTTGCAGTGACTTGAGTGAGCACAATCAAGAAAAAAAATTTCAAATTTGGGGAAAGTGCGTTCAACAAATCATAAACAATTCTTTCATTTCAATGTAAATATTGGTTATTTGGATCAATTAAATGATTTGAGTGTAACACTACCCCCCCCCCCCCCTTTGCCAAAAAAGGAGGTATGATCAAGTGCCCGGCTAAATCTGCACGAGTCCTAAATCTGCAAAACCACAAATTCACACTCAAATTATAATTTAATTGGTACGTGGCCACGCGTTTTGAATTGGGCCTGTAAATAGATGGAGTTGTGACATCTGCGCGACAATTTAGGGTACATTCGTTTAATTTCTCCATACTAATATTCAACCTATGATGTTGAATTTGGTACCAAAATAAAGCTTTTGATGAGAGCAACACAGTCATACCAAATATAAAAAAAAAACATTTTTACATTCCACTAAATTAGAGATTAATTAGCAGTAGTTGCGGAGTGGAGGATGATCAGGAGGAGCAATTTCCCCAGGTAGCCTACTGACGAACTACAGCCTTTACAGATCTTGCTAAATTGGCGATTTTTAATGAATTAATCACCATGAGAATAGTTATTTTTGATTAACTTTACATATTTAATGATTAATTAGTGTAATTAAGCTTAATTATTAATTAGTGAACGTAACATGCTCAAAATTCCAACGAAATGCAACTCTGTGCATTTGAAAGTTCGTAACTTGAAAAATTTTCTCCCTACCCTAGCAAAAGTATAGGGCCTACATTTTTAGAAAGCTTATTAATCAAGGAATCCAAAAATGGCATTAGTTTTATGATAGGGGTAAGTATGAAAACATTATGGTTGAACAAAAGTTAAATATTCGCCCATGAAAATTATGTCTAAAGAGGCTTGCGCAAAATAATTTTGATTTCCTTAAACCCTAGATAGTCTTGTAGATCTATATAATGTTCTAGATGAAAGGAATTCAAAAATGCCACTTTTAAAGGGGTACATCAATACTATTCTTTCCTTGTTTCAAAGTTTTGTATGTTTTTTTTACTGATTTTCAGGTATAATTGGTTCCATAACTTCTTATGCTTATACCACTGTATAGGCCTACCCTATGTCATTTTTAAGTTCATTTTTGGAATCCTCAGTTAATTTCCTGCCAGAAAATGTATACTTTTATATGTATAATGGGTGTAGTATGTGAAAGTTATAGAGTCTCAAATGAAAAATGACACAATTTTCATGTCACGAAAACATGTCACACAAAACTGGCCCAATTCAAAACGCATAGCCACAAATGTATAGTAAATGAAGTAATCATTCATAATTTGTTGCTGTTTTCGAAAAATATGCGCACAGTTTTCCAAAATTCCAAATTTGTTGATGAGCTCATTCAAATCACAGTTCCGCGCAAGTACATAGCCAATGCACATGTGCATATGTGCGCAGATTTGGGAACCCGTTGTCACACGACCGAGTCCAGTGACACATCAACAAAAATCGTCTTAAAAAATATAATAAAAGTGACTTTTTTCTTACAATTTTCATGCAATGTTATTCCTCAGATATGTGTCATTATATGAGAAACATCATTTGCCAACTTTTTATTGATTTGCGTGTAATGTTTCCGTGTGAAATGTAGCTGGGGTGCTGGGTGCGCACATTTAGGGCCACAGTGCAGCATAGCCTGCATGTAGGCTGTCCCATCCCCATGATCTCCGGTGCAGTGACCGGTGTTTGGGGGCGTTAAGTTGTTAACACCCCCAAACACCCCCTGGATACACGTATGCCCTGATCTGATTAATGTTGGACATGATCAGACATCCCATTCATTTGTCTAGCAACTCGAAAAATTAAATTTCACAAACAGCACTTCACTAACTTCACGATTCATTCAGCGGTATACGTTGCTATATTGGCAATGTACACCTATTTCCTGAGCAAACACACTTAGTTCAAACACAACTCCGACTCCATCGGGTATCGCAAAATATACAAAGACCTGATACTACCGACGACGTGGCGATTGAAGAGCACTCTCGAACGCTCGGCTCTTATCACGCGTTGACAAACATTATTAATAAACATGGTATCATTACAATTTATTTCTCACCCGAATAAGGATTTAATGAGACGGCCCAACGCACAACCACTGCCATTAAAATCAGCATACATCCCGATACGTTTGATGGAGACTCCATCATGTCCATAACCCACGTCACCAGCGACCACTAAATACACTACAGTGCGTCTCAAAAAAAACTTTACACTTTTGTAATGGCCCCCAAATCAAACATTCTTTCAGATTTTTTGAAAATTTTTACATAGATGGTAAGCTGAATGCCTCTTCTTTCATATGACACTAAAAAATCTGAAACTGATTTATGCTTGAGTGAGCACTGCCCTTTTTTGTAAAGGACATGAAAATTAGGTTGCGCAGGAATTGGCTATCCATTGTAACAAAAGATAAGACTCTCTTTGATTACGTGTGGAGCGAGGTGGGG
>JZLH01S0020359.1:17548-31867 GCA_001188425.1 Eucidaris tribuloides | reverse complement strand
CTAGTCCGTGGTAGTTAGGCCTACAAAACCACGTAAAATTAATCGATTTAAGACCAGATTCTAACAGCACCATATTTCTCGGCACCACTTTCACCCGCGCAAAAACAAAACAACCCATCTCGCACGCCCTACACATCGACCAGTTAGCCCCCCTATACTTATCGCCAACCACATCCCGGCGACCACCGTATGTCAATACGTGGAAACCAACCCAACAACAAAAAATAAACAGCCATGACCTAAAAGAAAAAAAGAACAAGTTTTGCGACAAAACCCATATCAAAACCACAGGACTCTAGGATAAAAATTAAAAAAATATTACGTGCGAAAAGAAAAAAACACTCAAAAAAAAAATTAAAGACCAAACCCAATAACCCAAACATTGTACATCAACTCCGTGCCCCACAACCAGCCCCCCTTTCCCCCCCCCCCCCCACCCCCCCACCCCAAACCCAAACCCCCACCCCGACAAACGCCCCCCCCCCCCCCCGCCCCTCCCCCCCACCCCCCCCCCACACCCACCCAAACCGACCGCCCACCAACACCCCCCACACCCCACCACGCCCATACCACCCCCCCCCCCGCTGCAGCATAGTTATTCGACACGCGATTACTGGCGCGATCTGGAAAAGTATGTTGCGACCTATGGGATTTAAGGAAAGAGAATATATCCATCACACGGTCACATACCCCGCCCCCACACCCCCCCAACGACTGCGCGAGTATTATGCGACGAGACTGCGACGGTGACGGGAAAAATGTGGTGGAACTGCTAGGATTTGGCACGCCGCGGAAAAAACCACCCCCTTGGAAAAATCCTGCGTAACGCCCTGTAAAAATGGAGTGAGGGTTAACACATATACTGCAATAAAAATGGAAAGGAAAGAAAAAAAAAATACCAAAGAATTTTACTCTAACGTAATAAGTCACCTAATACATTCTTTTATGCCAGATGTACGATGCTGGGGTCCAAGGGCCGTCACCCCAATAATTAATTATCAGTCCTATTTTATGTCATTCACCCTTGTTTTTCAGAAGTCATAACAGAAGCTCATAATGATTATCTTACTTTTCTAAAAAAAGGTGGCAACTGGAATTTTATGGACCTGGACAAAAAGTTCATTGACTCTCTCTTTCCCATGTTATTTTATGAAGAAACATATGGTACTATGTATCAGAGGCTTAAAATTTTACAATTGTTTGACTCCTTGATCTCATATAATAAGCCATGCCCAACTAATCTTTATAATTTCTGTTTAATCCCAGATTGATAGAAGCGAAAGCTTCCGCGGCTTCCAACTAGGGGTCAGTTTTATGTCCTGTGCTAGTTCTCGGGCACTGTCCTCAAGATTTTCCGTAAACGACATGCCCTGATCTTCTTATTTTTAAATATTAACTGAATAGATAAAACATAAATACTATTATGAAATGTCAAATCCGGAACCCCAAACAGGTGCGATGTCAATATAGGAAAAATCTTTTCAACATAGGAAATTTGGTTTGAGCCTGCAAAATTTACAAAAATTTATCACTGAATTGTAGATAGAAATACTAACAAAGAGATAGTATTTAATACAATGATAGAAGAATACATGAGCTCAAAATCAAATACAATCGATTATAACATACATTGCAGCTCTTGTAAAGGAATATCATCTTGGCGACATGAACATATTATATTGGAACAACCAAACGCAAACAACACAACACTGAAAAAGTAGCAACCTATCGATTCATGTATAGGCCCTATGTTAGAAAAACGTTGCTCAGTTTATTTGGGTTTTAAATACGTTTGCAGGGCGGCAAATCCATTTTTATAAAAATGAGCGGGATAACGAACGAGGGACATACACATCAATGCGGACCTGGAATATTGCTTATTTGAGGTGGGTCAGGCGGCCGCCTTAGGGGCCCTGGTAGGGTCCAGGGGCAAAGCCGCCTGGCCGGGGGTCAGAGGCGGCAGCCCCTAAGGCATATAAATGAGTTTCTGCGGTTAAGGAGCCTTATTTTTGACAGCGTCTGTAATACCATATTTCGTAAAATGACAGTCCACATGAGGTATAAAACTGCTTTATGTTTCTGAGCTAGGGACTTGCCATATGAATGGTAGCAGGTCATTTTTAAAACATAATGATAACTTGTCGGGCGATCAAGTCCCAGCAGTGTAGCTCATGACTCACGCCCAGGCGACGTCAACTAGAACATTTGAATAGGAAAAAGAGGGTGAAAGGCCGTTAAGTGAGGGGCGATACCCACTACCACGGCGAGAGATTTTTTGAAAATACGACAGAAAAGACGAATAATATAGGTATAACTACATATTTTGGCGGTAAACGGTTATATTTTATAAGGCCTTGTTAGGGCATTGTAGTCATGCGTTTAAAAGCACACATAGGTTATATACAGAAAGAATGATACAGACAATTTGCTTGAAAATTGTTAAATGCACGGTACTTGCGAGGACGCAAAATGCAACAAACGAGAGAAGAGAGAACTAATGTGAAGGAAAGGATACCCCTCCCACAGGGGGAAACTTTTCTTGAAACATACGCAATAAGAAAACGACGAGGATAGTCTATGAATGCGCAGCATACATATTCTACGAAAAGGATACAGTTTATCAAAGATTATAAGGATGTGCTACAAAGGTTTTAAAAAAGATCGCCAGGAAGCCCCAAGGCCCAATGACCCGAAAAAGCGACCGAGCCGCACAACCGGGGGACGGGGGGCGATACGTATCGTTAGAAAAAAGTTACGCCATAAAAGTACGTGTTTTACCTGAGCATAATGGTAAATACAAATTTTTAAAATGGCATTACTTCTTTCTATTATATTCAAGTGTTATGAATATCGATCGCTCAGTTTATATCATTACATATTCCTTATAAATGTCGAAAACATTCTCGTCGTTCGATTTTTTAATTTTTTTTTGGGCGAGGGGGAGGGCACAAGGCCTCCCCCAATAGCAAACCGCTGCCTTGGTAACGAATGTAGATAGAATTTCGTGGAAGACAGTCTTTGAGGAGCTTCCCTTTTCTCTTCACCCTCTCTTCCTCCTCATTTGGGGCTGACTGGGCCGCAGCGTATGACCCTTATGCAACCCGACTGACAAGACATAAAAGAGGGGCAAAGAGCATTTTCAAAAGCACAAGCGGGGAAGGAAGGGGGCGGGCGAGCAAGACATAGACCAATGGACGTTAGACGAAGAAACATACCCCCCCCCCCCCCGCCCAAAAAAAAAAAACAAAAAAACAAAAAAAGTTTATAAAAATTGCCCTACATTGACAAACAACAGGCGTTCGGTAAGGTTCTGAGTTCATACTCAAATTATTATTATTAATTAATATTCAAAATGTCAATGCGGCACACGATGTCAATACTTAGCAAACTCTTTTTCACACACACTAGCGAAATTGGTAATTGAGGTGCAAAAAATTCTCACTGAATGAATACGAAAACTAACAGAAAGCAGAAAATTATGTTTTAATCCTTAACCTACATGACCTAGAGATACATGGTAAAATCAATATACATCGTTAAATAAATAACATTCCAGTTCTTACCGGTAGATCATCTTGAAACAAATAGAAACATAGTAATTGGCAAAAGTGAACATATCGATAATGCTATAGGTCGCCTAAGTGTAGAAACGACTGTGATCAGTTTATTGGCACCAAACACAAAAAAACCGTGGTTAAATAGATTTAGCCAATGAAAGGGCGCAAACACCATTTTAAAATGAAACCCGGGGGAGGGGGACTCACAATATGCCCGGCACCTGGGAATTATTGCTTATTCATGGAAAGGTTGAGCCAAGGTCCGAGCGGGGGGACGCGGACAAGGGAGATGGGAAACCTCGAACAAAAAAACCAAACTAAATAAAAAAAAACCAAACGAAAGACACGGATAAGCGCAAGCCAAAAATAGTTTGAAAAGTACGCCATACAACCCGTACGTGGTTTCTGTAGCTGGTAAATACAAATTTTAAATGTGCATACCTTCTTTCTATTAATATTCAAGTGTTGCTTCTCGATCGCTTCAGTTTATTCATTAATATTTTTAATGCTAAAACATTTCTCCGTCGATTTATTCTTTTTTTTTGACAAGAAAAAACAAAGGGAGGGAGGGCGACACGCCTCCCCATAGAACGCGCCTGGCGATCGGTAATTGAATATGTCGAGAGAGTCTTAACTTGAGGGGCTCCCTTTTTTCCTCTTTCCTTCTTCATATTTGCACATGACGGGCAACAATGAAAATTTCGCCGACCTGCGACCAACCATGAGGGGCGGAGATTATCTATCTCAAAAGCGGCTGGGAGGGAACTGAAACGAAGAGAGAGGGGGGGGCGCAGCGGGCAGACATGAAGCGAATCGATTTTAAGCGAAGAACACACATACCCCACCAACCCCCCCCCCAAAAACACCCACCAAGCTCAACCAACCACAACCACCCTGCCCCCCCCTCACATAAAAAAAAAAAACCAAAAAAAAGTTTATCTGACAACATATACTGACAACCACACAGGAGAAGTTCGAGGTAGGTATGGTTAATTTATTCATTATTATTCATTACTTACTTCACTTGTTCCTTAATTCATTTATATATTCTTTTTTTCTTTTTCGCACTAGGAAATTCACACATCATCTTCTAATTACGCCTGAGGACCAATGACATCTTCAAGCACTTACAGATGACCTGTCGCGAGAAAAAAAACTAAAAGAATAAAAAAAAAAAAACCACAAATACACAAAACCCCAGAAACCCAATAGAAAGACAAAAAACCATCAAAAAACTAAGTTCGAAGGCGAAAAACGTAATTATGGCCTTTTACAAACCACAGATTGTAGGCCTCCCAGGCGTTGTATTTAGAGCAAAATGTTGCAAGGAGTATACCGGAAATATGCGAGCGGATAGGTACTTTGAGAAAAACAAAACATAAATATATTATAAGTGACACATTGTGCATAGGCTGCTGTCTTCATTGTCTTTTAACTCGTGTGTGAGGTAAAATTAGACATTACAAGATAACTTTTTGGGAAAAAGCAACCAAGTGGAGCCTCGGAAGGAGGGTTCCCCTGCCTGGATAAGAAAAAAGAAAAAAAAATGCATTTTCACATAATTAAAAAATCTACTTCTTTTTGGCACCCTCCATTTTAGTGACAAATTAATCCGAGATATTTCTCACGTTCAATTCGTAATATTCTGGGCTTTAATTAGACAAAATTATAGTTTAATGAGAGGAGTGATCTGGTTTTCCCCTTTTAAGAAATTTTACATTTTTTGGCAACGGGGGTTTACCCTCCGACGTTAGAAAAAAGAGGCACTCAATATTTCATCTTATAAAAATCTTACGATTTTGCGTGTCCCTTTAGGAGACAAATAAAACATCCAGGAAATACATTTTCATTCACTTTCAGTTCTATTCTGGCTAATTATCGACAAATAGCTTAAAAACCTTTCTGAGGAAGGATTGCTATGGGAGCGTTTCATCAAGAGTTTTGTAGCGTGATTTTCAACCGGCAAACTTTATAACGGCTTACTAATCCTTGCAATCTGATCTGCTGTTTGAAACTACATTCATGAACGCTCGCAGTGGTTTCCTTACTTTAATCAAAATTTACTTTTCGGCCGGGGTTTTTACTTCTCCCCAGGGATTTAAGAACAAAATGCAATTTTCGCGCTTTTAAAATTTACCGTTTGCGGCCCCCTTTAGAGACATAATTTGATCAAGTATATCGTAATTTTGGCTAATTTGACAATGTTTCCGGCCCGAGGGTCCTCGTGAGCGGGCTGCCCATCCCACGAGGTCAAGAAAACCAATGTCTTTTTTACTTACAGAAATATTTTAAAGTATTACTATTACTTGGGAGCAGAATTATTATTCATAGTTATTAGTCGGGAATATCTGATTAATGCCCGTTATTCTTATGTTTAGACTGCATTTCTTACGCCAAGGGAACAAACCCGAGGGATGCGAGAGGATCACCAGTGCAGATGGTTGTATAATAAGTGACCTTAATGCAAAAAATATTAGCATATTAGTAGCCAATTTACATTTTCTTTTGTGCCCATTGCACAACAGTTGGAAAATTAAAAGATTCATAAACGTAATGCAAGATAAATGCTTTAAAAAGCTAGACGCTGAAGGCACATAACAAAACCATTCAATGATACATCAATATCAACAAATCTTGCATTGCTATGCCTAATATTAACATTATGTTAGTTATTGCGCGCGCCGGAGCGTCCCAGAAAATTTTGACATTTACTGCCGATGCACAATGAAAATATTGGCACACACAGGCATCCATATTGTTTGTCCCACAACAAATTCACCAATCAAAACTTGACAAATTGAAAAATATAGCTGAATAATGTAAATTTGAACTAAACAGACGCAAGCACTACACAATCCAAATTAATATTTTAAAACAAATTCAACCTTTTTGCAGCGCAAAAAAAGATAGACTTTCGCCTCGAGCTACATTGCAATTTGCGCGCGAAGAAAGACGCGCCGAAATCACTATGACATTTTATTACCACGCCAATGAAAATATTGGGTGGCGTAACATATTGTCTAGCCTTACCCCCAATAAAGCAAGCTGACAACTTGAGAAAATATCGTTTCACATACGTGGAGAAGCAACACCAATCTGACACAATAGACTTCATTTTTATTTATGAAGCACCCACTATTAAGCGAAGAAATTCCTAGTAGCATGTAATTTATTCTAGCCATCATAGCCAAACTCCCAAGAAAAGCAGCACACCGCAAAACAACAAACCAATAACACCCACCCCCAAAAAAAAGTATAGATAATCTTAAAAAGAAGTAAATGACAAGATATTAGCTTTAACACTAGCAGCCACAAGAGACCACTAATAGCAACCAGGATAAAACTATTTACGCAATTATTAAATTTTTGGCGGCGCCTTGCACGAAAAAATAAGGGTATCAAGTATATTGCCTTTATGAAATTGACATTACAAGCCATATGAAAATATGTGAGAACTGATTTGATAAGGGAAAAAATCAAACCACAGAACTAATTAAATTTTGATAGTTCTGCCCACAATGTATTCGTAAATTCGTGCAATTGTGGAAGCGCGGGGGGGCTTTAGACCATCATTGTGTCTCACCCAAACTTGCAATCGTGGGCGGACATGCTCCCCTGCATGCCCCCTCCTGGATTTGCGCCCCTGCATAGTTTGACAAGTTCGAATTACCTCTCTGTGTTTGGTTTCTTTATTAAATGCATTCATCTTATACCCCATTATATATATATTGAAAAATAAGTAAGTACTCTGCGGCCTTACATTTTACGATATCCAAGACTCCGCACCATATACACAATCATAAAAATTAGCAAAAGGAAGTAATTTTACAATGTCAACAAAAAAGTAAATTCTAGCATCACACTGCGCACCATAGCTTTAGCGCTTGCACCTCACATAGAAATAACAAAAAGATAATGAAAAACAGATACAATTACATCCTCTAATGCAAAAACGTTTTCCTACAAACAGTCTGATCTCCCTAAATAAGTTTAACTGACCTCACCCATAATAAACACTCAAAGAATACCATCATTATTGAACGCATAAGAAACTTGACCCGGCTGCGGCTGATGGCCGGGTGTTACACCCATCACCCACCCTCCCTTCTTAGCCGGCTGACCTACGCTGACTACAGCAATTTAATTGATTGTGATAATTACGATGCCATGCGCGATTTTAAAAGACAAATAAATTAAATACATTGTGAAAGAATGGATTTGAAAACATGGTCCAAGATTGTATGGTGAAGCTCGACACAGTTAAAACACTGTTTCAAATAATTAAAACAACCGATACCGTCACGCTAACATATTGTTAAAGTGATATGGCTAACATTGTGGAGCTTCAATTTAAAAAATTGCTCAACGTTAATATCTGCAGCTACATGTAGTGTTCAAAGGACAAATGTGAACACCCGAAGAATACAAATTTGGAAAGTTTACCTGCCAATGCGCAAGTCTATACGATGACATAAACAATAACAACTCGGGCGCGAGTTTTACTTAACCTAGATTGTGTACACGTGCAGTAAGTCTATGGAGGAAATGGGCAAGTGATCCTGGTCAACTTACGCATTTTCACTTTTTTAAAGCACACTAAATAATCATATTGACATAACAATTTTTCAGTGGGCGCGCTTCATTTTTAGTAGAAGCGGCGTAATTGAAATTGTGCACTTTTTGATAAAAGTTACCAACTTTCTACATGTCTAGTACCATGTCAAAAGATTAAATTTAAAAGGGGAGGCCCAGTCCAATTAACCCCCTGGGGGCCACAGGATGTCAATGAACTTTTTGCTAAAACTTCCTTAGGTGCGTTGAGGCATATTGAAGATAAAATATTTGATAAACCTTTCTTTTTACGCCCAATTATTGATTTCACATTATAACAGATAATATCCAAATTATTTCCTACAAGATAAACCACATTTAATTGTCACCAATAATGTGGCTGAAATCAATTCACGCGCAACACTTAAATGACACCGGTCCAAAAACCCATTTTTTAATACCTGCCTTTTCTTAATGTCAACGTAAACTTTACGCATAAAAATCACCATAAATAATTTAGTAAATTCAGGCCAAGCCCCAAAGATTTCAAACTCTTACTGCGGCGGAAAGCTGTCCTATATATGCTACATATATATGTGTAAGAAAAATCACAAAGTCATTGGCCAATTTACAAATAAGTTAACGCCAGTCTAAAAAAAGTTAGAAATAGCCAAGTAGCATATTTCAAAAACGGGCGGGCTACAATGGCATTTAATAGTGAATACAACGTTCACACCAGAGCCAGCTAAGTAGAACTTATGCATAATGACAGGTATTGAGTATTGCACATATTGCAGCGCCATATAAGATGCCCTATCTCAATGTATCATCTGTATCAATTACGAGGACAGACCTGCACACTCTTATCAACAATATGCAACAAATGATAAGTGATTAATTGATACAGAATTAATATCTTCATCTATAAAATCTCTCGCGACTAGATGTAGAGATGCGTTGAGAGCGACTCAGAAAAAGCAGCGAGTAAAAAACAACAAGTGATATAAAAAAAAAGTTGAATTAATCATGATTACAGCAAATAGTCTTATCACGCAATCGTTCTACGTAACATGGACCTGCTTTGATAGGGCTATTTATAGAGCGACTTTAGATGACGTGACAAAAGTAATACAACACTTTCACAGATATTCTACATTGGAATAAAGGATGACAATGACGAATGGAATTTTCGATTTACCAAAGAGATAGACTGCCTAAATACTACAATGATTTTAAACCTCAGAACACCAGAAACAAGAAAAGAAAATAACCCCGTAATAATATGAGCTTCTTGTAACACGTAAATGAAAAAACTCATTGACCTTAGAGAATACATAATACTTCTAGAGAAAAACCAACCTGTTGCAGACCAATTCCAAACGCTCAAAGAAGAAGGAAATCTAATATGATTATACTCTGCAATATAAGCCAACCATTATTACTTTAAAAATAAACATGGACTTATTTGCAAACTTGAACCACAAAATTTTAAATGTAACAGCCAGAATTCTCCTTATACAACGATAAGAATAAGCATACTATCATGCTAGTGCCAAACGCGTCAAATATTTGAACAAAATGATTTTACCAGAATTTACAAGACCTAACTAGAAATCGGATTGATTCAAGCACAAACAAAAAGCATTAAATTAGTGACAGAAATAAAACATTGTGTTCACAAGCGTAGAGTGACGTAACAGCAGGAACATCTTTATGGACCTCCAAGCCTAAACATATTTTTAAATATCATCATAAACTGATAAAACAAACCAAAAAAATCATGATAGACAGTAATATAGCATGTATAACCTCTGGCCATCTTCCATATACGGCCTAAATCTACTTGCTACTTCAAACTTAAATGAACATCAATAATTCTGATTTGACACTCGTGGACGTGTATAGCGTGACAAACACTTAACTTTGTGTGGACCAAAGATCAATATCTACACTTGATGTTTTGTTATTGCAAATTATCTTCAAGGCTAGGTCGGATGAATGGCTATTAGGCGACCCCTCAAACAACTACGGAAGTGATAAAAACCAACATGGACATGTATGGTATACTACAAAGATTGAAAATCAGAGTCATTGGAGGCGCAGCGCACAGTTCACCTAACTCTTCATTGCATCAAACTACGGTACAGTTTGGTCGATACAGCCCTGAAAATTTTCTCTTCACGTGTGAAATGAAAACCGCGAAAAGAACATGTTTTATCTCGTATAACTGATAGATATATCCAGACTTTGTAGATTATCATTCCGACGAATATGTACTCATAAAGTGTATAAAATTATATTGAGTGTTAACTTACTAAGTTCTGAATGAAGGAATACAAAAAAGGAAAAATATGATGCCATTGGAACATGAAGCTACGTATGCCTCCAGAAAATATACAATTAATTTGAGGGAGAAATGACCTGGCCCTGTACGAATACAAGACCGTAAATAATTATTCAATATGCCCAACTTTATTTCTTACGTTCATTACCCATATTCATCTTGCAAGTAAATGTTATCATAGCCTCATTTGCAATATACTTGTTATCTATACTGATTATTTTATATTACTAAAGTATTGGCAGATAAGCGATATTACATTCCTAAATAAGAACCTTGACCTTATGAATACACAACAGGTGCATATCATGTGCGGTTTCTTCATTGATTTTCTCTTTTTACATGTTACTTTGCAGACAAAGGAAACCTGAAATATAACACGAATGCACTAGAATGGATAAACACTCACAAATTACAAATGGGATTCATGCTAGTGGAGAAGTCATATGACTAATAGTTAACAAAACTCATACAAACCTATCTTCGAGCATTACCCGTATACACTCTTAAAATGGAAATGGTATTTCATTATTTTAAAAGGCGCCGAGGAGTGCCCACACTCTACAAACACTTTCTAGATGTATATAAATCCAACACTTTCATCGGAAGGGGCATTAAAAACAGTTTGTTAGTGATCTGCATACCAGCAGGCTTTAAAGGGCTTAGGATACAAACATGCAGAAGAGTGATCGGTCACATACCATAGCCTTTAAATAATAAAAAAATGAAATCTTCCAAGATAAGCATATCAAGATATTTTTTAGGATGTTAAATGAAATAACAAAAAACAATAAATCTGTTAAACAAAATACGTCTAAATTAGAGAAAACTCACATATTCTGAAATAATTATCAAACTGATTTCCGTGGAAAACGATCCTTGAACCAAATTGGAGCACCTACGACCACTAACTTTGTGTACATGTAATACATGAAATGTAACGGGAAAATTCAGTAAAAACCTATGTATACGACCAAACTGATCGGTTTCACTTAGCGCTTAGACCCATGATGATTCCAGGCATGAGTTGGCTATTATGTCATTCAACATTCAGCATCGATTTCTTATGATTGCAATTATGATTTAGTGAGCAGCATGCAGACGTGAAAAGTAGTAAACGTAAGCTCAGTAGTCGTAGTAAAAGTTTACAGATAGTAGACATCGTCAAAAAAAAAAAAAAATCAACAAAAGTAACCGAAGTAAAAAACGTAAAACAAACTAAATAAAAGTCAAGACTAGCATAAAAAAAAAAAAACAGCAATAAAAAGTACAAAGATCAAAAAGTCGAGATGAGTAATAGAATAACGAACATAGTAGTAACAGTTACACAACAGTAGTAAGATAAAATAGTAGTAGTAGTAGTAGTAGTAGTAGTAGTAGAAGTAGTAGCTAGTAGTAGTAGTAGTAGTAGTAGTAGTATAATAGTATAGGTTTTCCCGGCCATTTTCAAACTGTTTTCATCCAACAATGAAAGTTTTAAATTCAAATTCGTCCTGTGATGCCAGGGTGATGCGAATGCTAATTTCAGCTTGGTCTTTTGTCAACCATTTTAACAACATTTCCGATCTGTTTAACACTGTTTTCTCGCAGTCTCGTCAATAACAATTTCAATTCGTCGGTCACAGTCACTGAGTTCTCGAGCACAAAAATAATTTCGTCTTTTTGCGACCAGCTTCGTCAGAATTGCATTTAGTTTCGTCTGATTTTTTAGGTTTGAAAATAGATATTGACTTCTGGGTGTAAACATGGATTTTATCAGTACTACCCTTTCCTTTCTTATTATAGGGGGCGGGACACCAATTCGATCAGCCCGGGAATTGATTGTCAGATGTAACACCCAGTCGCTCAGCCGAAATTGCATTTTCAGATGGTAGATTTAAAGCGCTGCAAACGCTAAGGGTGTGGTAGGGGAGGGGATAGGGGCACCCTGTCAAGGGTTTGTTTTTATATTTTTGTGTCAAATGTACCCCAATTCAATAATTTTGTAATAAAAAAAAAATCGCCGTTTTAATGTATAGGCTTATTTTATAATTATGTTTGTATGTATGTCATGAGTGGTTAGAAGGCAATTCCGCGAGCGAACGTAGCGAGCGAGCGGTTTGAAAAAACTTTTGGAATTCTAAGACGAAAAATGCGTTTTGCAGGCCCCTGGCCAGGATATTTCAAAGGAGGAGGTGCGTATAAGTAAGAAACAAAACAAAAACGGAACAATAACGGGGAGGGGGGTAGGAGGACAGACTACCCTAATGGATGGGTTCCAAGGGTCCACCTTATAGGGTCCCCGTCCCGAGTGGGAGTAAGGGAGCTCCCTGAAGCTCACGGCTTCTAGCAGTTTCATTTTATATAGGGAATATTTGTTTGTATGTGTGTCATTAGTGGTGAAAAGGCAATTCCGCGAGCGAGCGAAGCGAGCGAGCGCTTCGGAAAACTTTGAAATTCCAAGAAGAAGAAAAATGCGTTTTGCAGGCCCGTAGCCATGATATTTAAAGGAGGGGGTGCGTATAAGTCAAGAAAACGGACCTATGACAGGGGGAAGGGCTGACTTATGAATGAATGACCTTATGAATGGGTTCCCGAGGCACACCTTATAGGGTCCCGTCCTAGTTGGGAGTCAGGAGGTTTCGCCCCCTCTCGCTCACGGTCGTAATTCTAGCAGTTTCATAAGGACATTTTTGTCTCTCTGCTAACCCTATTTTTCTTTGAAATGGACACTCAACAGTAACTAAACCACTCCATTTTTCAAAATTGTTGTACTTTCATTCGAAGGTATGAATTTTGTAGTCTGAAATGCTGTGATACCAGGTAATTTTTTCAAATGTAATTGTGATTTGTCGGGGGTCAGGGGTCAAGCTGAAGCTCGAGCATGAGTTCGATCGATTTTATAAGCTTATTGTGACCTTTTGATAACACTTTTGTTTTATGAAATGGACAGTTACAGTCGACAATAATAAAACAAACAAAGACAAAACAACCCTCATTTACGAACTGTTTAGCACTTCCACGGTATAAATTTTGTATTATGAACTGCTGATAGCAGGTGATTTTCAAAACATGGCGATAATATGTCGGGGGTCAGGGGGAGGAGCCCCCTAAAGCTCATGGGTCCTAGAGGTTTTATGAGACTATTTTGACCCCTGTCATCACTGTTTCCTGAAATTTAGGGCCTACAGTCAAGAATAATCAAAGACCTATTATAGAAATACGTTCTTTTGAATGCATCCCCTCCCCCCGGCTACGGTCCTGGTTATTCGAAATAATTCATACTGCAATGTGCCTACAAACAGAATTATGCAAGTGTTTATTTAGGTCATATAAACCCTCTTTCCGATTTGAAGTAAATGCATTACAAGGGCACTCAGAGGCGAAACTGAATTTTACAGGAATGCAAAATGGCGCACACGCAAAAGGTGTGCCACGTGGGTGATGAATTTTGGAGCAAGGGCGTAGGCTGGGGGGGTGCACTGGGTGCACGTGCACCCCCCCCCCCGCAGAGCCAAAGGAGTTCCGCCCCTGGCAAGCAAAAAGAAATTTTCACCACCTTTTCTGCTTTCAACGCCTGATTTTCTCAACTTTAGTTCCACCTCCCCCGGGGGGGGGGGGCACTCGACTTATAAAGTGATACCTATATGTGCCGCACCGAAATCGAAAATCGGGGGCTCTGGAACGGGCTTGAGCGAAAAATGGGGATCTCTGGAACTGGAGCTAAGGCTTCAGAAAACCTCAAAATGCTATGTTCTAGAACTGCACCGTGGCGAAGTTCCGGCGCGCCAACGGCGCGCCGTGCTGAAATGACAATGCTCTGAAAAATCAGAAGCGAAACGGCAAATTTGGGGGTCTCTGGAACTGGAAAAATCTAAATTTTTTCTGTGA
>JZLH01S0020356.1:35946-53839 GCA_001188425.1 Eucidaris tribuloides | reverse complement strand
GCCCTAATCTATACCATGGCATGTGACTCATGACATACAGCATTCATGACTCGCGTGACTCTTACACTTAATGGCTGAGAATCAAACTTGGTAGGACAAGTAAAAGAAAACCATACATAAATTTGCATCAATTGAAAGAAAGATTACCCTTTCTTCTGTATACCTACCGATGCTGATGCTGAAGCAAAAAGTCATCGAGCAAGAGCAGACACCCTAAAATTTGTTTTAAAAAAAAATGTAAAAACTCAAAAAATAAGGTGGAAAGTTAACCATACCTGGACCTCCCTTCCAGAATGCGCGGAATCCTTCCTGGCGGTAGATTTTTCTTGCACAGTCAAAGACCCCGGAGTATGTGGTCTGTCCTGTCCTGGCCACCACCTGTAGTCTTGTCTTGATGACGTCGGCGGGTGTGACAGAATAGGCAGCTGGTGCACCTGGGGGTGGGCATGGGGGTGGGTGGAGGTGGAGGGTGGGGACAAAGGTCATTAGTAATCATGTTCACTTTTTCTGATCTATATTTTTAGCAAATGTACTTGTAGGTTCCATTATATTTTACTGTTTATATTTTATCAAGGATGCGAGAAATAATTTAAGAAAAGGCCTGAAATTTGCCTAAAGTGAGCTATTTTGTATACAAAAAGCCTGCAAATTGCCTGAGAACAGATTGCCAGGGCCTAAATCCAGGCTTTTGCCTGAAAACTGGTATCCTCGTTTGATGTAGGTTCAAGGGATGTAGTGTATTAATGCCTTGATTTACAACATGACACTTGATTTGAGTACTACTTACCCATTGAAGATGATTTTATTGCATTATAACATGCATTTTCTATAGACCCCAGCCCAAGATATCTCATTTATAGTCTCTAATGGGTCATACAGAAGCAAAGAAGCTTAAACAGTGTACATGAATACCAAATACTAAAATATCCTTTAGATTGCACTGCTTTCTACTGAAACATTTCAAATAACTCCAGGAATTCTACATTAAAATCAGAGGGACATCAGGAATGTAATTTTTCAGAACAGCTTGTTTCATTTTTCACACAGCCATAACGTGTCTCGCCCCATTTGCACAAAATTAATCTAGGCATTCTTGAATATTCAATCATATTTGGCCTACATATCTGACCTTTGACTTCTATATAATATTGCATTCTGTAATGCATCTACCATCCAAGTTTAATTACAAACGGGCAAATTGTTGCAGAGTTATTCATGTTTCATAAGTAATACAGGCAGATGGACAGACGGACAAATACTGCTAAGGATTCCTTAATCTCAATCCTCCTGGCTCAACAAAACATCATTGCTTCATACCTGCCAATGTAGCTGATAGCAAGAGTGTTCCGGGCGAATTGTGGCCATCGCGGTCGGCAAAGAACTTCTTCAGGTGAGCGTACGTGGGGAAGTAGATGGCAGAGAAAGGTATATCACGGAGGAAACATGCTCTCGCACCCTGCGCACAGAATAAAAAAATGAAATATGACTGATAAGCAACTTGGTGTGGGCTGAAAATGACTTTTGACATAGTTCAAATTTTTGTACTAGATATACTTGACTGTTTACTTTGGTCAAATGTGATCATAGAATCTCATGTAACACAGCAAAACATTAGTCATGTCCTTAGGTTATTTATCAAGGAAATGTCTGTGAAATCCGAATCGGTAATTACATAGAATTTCACAAATGCTGTTCTGGTATAGCATCACAGTCTTAAACAGAATTGCCATCTACAAAGGATGATATACAGGTTTCTTCAGATATTTGAAAAATCATATCTCTTGAATGGCTCAACCAAATTTGCCAAAACTACCATTGTTGGATTTCTGCAATTTATGCTATAGGTTTGCTATATCTACATTACTGGAAGAGAAACTTCCCCTTTAAATTTCTTGGGAGCTGGAATACCTCACGCTCTCCACTTTGAATCTCATGCTTCTGCACAATTCAAATAATTAAACTCATATTCCACATACTAACAATCTGGCTGTTGGATTGGTCGAGAGTTAGTCATGTGATAAAGTGTAGTTTCGTCCATCAACTCTCCAGAGAAGTGATAGTAACTATCAAATGCTTTAGCAAAATGCCTATTAGTTGCTCAGCGCAGCCGGCAGCAGGCGTATTTCATGAGCGGTTCTTATAATATACACACACACGCATGCATCGAACATCCCTGGTAGTGCGCACCCAGGAAGGGTTGATGTATTAAACTGTGTTTGGGTCCAAATGTCTTTTCCTTACAGAAATATACATCCCCTTTTTTCTTTAAATAGTTTTAGATGTGGAATATAAACAAAATAATCACCTTTTGGTTTATAGCATCAAGACATAGTATTACTTCCTTGGCAATCTGAACATATACGTTATCTTTCCCCAGCTTCACTTTGGAAAGATAGCTACATTCAGATTGTCTTGGAAGTGACAGTTTGTCCAACCACCTTCACTAATGGTAATTATTTGCTTACTCATTTCTTACCTTGTATAGTCCAAAGAAGCCCAGGTCTCGTATGACTGAGATGGCGCTGACCCTGGGGCCCGTTTGGAGTTCACCGGCTACCTGTAATCCTGAATTTTAACGATTTCCAGCGGGTTGGTGAACATAACCTGTGATGCTCCAGCCTGTAAATGATAATATAACACAGACATTAATGGCACCACTGGACAAACAAAAGTCCCTGGATTTTCCATGATTTGAGGGAATTTTCCTTGACTGGAAAAAGGTGAAGTCATTTTCCAGGTTTTCCCTGATTTCCATATTGGCTGGGAAACTATCTGTGATGCAAAATTGCATCAGCGACATGTTTAGAGTTAACTATCAACTTAATCTCCATACAACATAATTTTAGGAAATTTGACTATCTGAAATCAGATTTGTGAA
This sequence comes from Eucidaris tribuloides, assembly GCA_001188425.1. Taxonomy (NCBI): domain Eukaryota; kingdom Metazoa; phylum Echinodermata; class Echinoidea; order Cidaroida; family Cidaridae; genus Eucidaris; species Eucidaris tribuloides. The sequence continues at coordinate 50,961 of JZLH01S0020356.1, read as the reverse complement.
TACATGTTTTGTTTTAGCATGGCCACCATCACTTGATCTTGTATGATGTGATGTTGTGGACAGGCGTGAAGGAATACGCAGCGTTACACACAGCAAGTTCCTCTATGAACTCAAAATATTAATCGTAACCCCAAATTACATCAATAAGCATCTGATAGATTAACGCACCCTCATTGAGCAGTTTGTGCACATTTTGAACTCAACAGACAAATGATCATGAAATCTTATTGTCACAAGTTCAATCACAAAGACATGTAACTTGAATAATCACAGGGTGAACATTCTTGTCTTGTATGAAGCAACTGTTTCTTCAAACCTTTTAAAACTATTATGAACATATATTTTTAACTCGTTCTTGGTTCTTATTGCATGACTGCACAAATATGAGCAAGATTCAAGCAAATTTTCTTTTTGTAAGAATTATCAGTAGTTTTCATTATAAAACAGTTTCAGATTGCATTTCTTTTCAGCTTGTCAGGATAAGATCGTAAATGGCACTTTGGGGTGATTTAGACAAACTCAAAGTTTTAAAATGTTCACAAGATACTCGATATCAATCTTGTTTAATTAATGTGCATAACGATTTCAACATAAACATTTCATTTACATGAATGCGCACCTTAAAGGTAAATGACATGATTGGGGGAAGTCCTAAACTTGGGGTAAAACTATTCTAGAATGAAGAAAAATATATAAGGATTCTACTGTGAAAATTTGGCAGTCAAAAGTTGACTCTCATTTTCCATCAGTATGCCTTGTGACAGACAAATTTTTTGTGTAGCTTCCTATGGGCTTTATTTTTCTCGGGGCTCGAGAGAATGAATTCTTTGTATGTTCATGTTTGATTTTCCTTACGTAAAGGAATTCAAGACAAATCCTTCCAGCCAGGATATCCACTCCAGCTGGTGTATCTTTCAACCAGTTTGGTTCTACAAGCATTTTTTTGTTTCTCCCAATCATGTCACTGTCCTTTAATCAGGTCAAAGTTATGCAGTGAACAAAGTCTTCAACATGTATTTCTTTATAACATGGATGATGTGTCCATGATGTTATTCCAGACAGCAATACCTTTGTAACCACTGATAAGTGAAGTACCACTACCTGGTAAATAATCACACATGCCTATTTTCACAAGATCCATACCCATCTTTGAGGCACTGATTTCTTTTTTTTTTTTTGATATCCAAACTTACACAACCACCAGCCATCATTTCTCCCACAAACGGCATCGTGCCATCTGGTCTCCTGACTCTATCTCGGACAAAATCGTTCATCGTCAGCTTGATGGCCTTCTCTGGAGCGACACCAATCAGCTGAGGTGGCAGACCTGAGAGGAAACAAAAAAAAAAATCATTACTGTGCTGTAATTTATTTCTTTTTAATGATGCTCTCTGTATTTTTAAGATCACAAACAGCTGATCTATCATTTTTAAAGATAAGATTGAGTACTTGCAGAACAACACAATTTTGATATTGTTTTCAAACCTTCTGTGGACAAATGGTATTCTGAAATGGTATTTTGAGGTATTGCCCAGGTATTTCCCTGTATATCCGTATACATCCTACTTCCCAGCAGTTCCCGATATATCCCAGTATTTCCCACCTGGGTGGGAAATACATGAATTTCCCGGGAAGTAGCCAACCCTGAACTGAGAACAACAGAACACTTTGTTTTTGACAAAACCTTATATAAATCTCCATTGCTGACAAAGTACTAACACACATATCAATATGTGGAACATTGTTAATTGTGACATTGCAACTAAGGGGTACTTAGATGGAAACTTCACCTGTTTAAACTGTCAATCCTACAACTATTTATTACATATGAAGTGAATTAGTTCCATACTATAATGCAAAATGTAATATACTTTCACCTGGACACCAATGAAATGTGGAATTTTGATGAAAGATTTTCCATCATCAACCAGTACTGTCGATCTTCTTTAACAAATGTGTCACAAAAAGGAATCAGCGGGATTCAAACCGGTCATTTACTGCTTTCCCAGCAGTGACACTACCATCAGGCCATCCCTGGTTACTGGCAGTGACACAATGAACTTTGGACAAATACCCAGGCTCAAAATTCTGACATTGCTTTAGTCCAATGAAGACAACGTTTATGAAATGAAAACAAGAGAGATAATTCAGAAAGGTATAGTGTACTGTAATAATTTGTTTAAATGACGACTCTGTATTTGTAAGATTGCAAACTGCTGACCAATCTATAAGTTTTAACCTGTTGGAGACTAAGTACGAGTTAACTCGTGTTGTGGTCTATGGAAAGTGCATGTTATAGTGAAATCAAATTGTGTCCAATGGGTTGGAGACTAAGTACGAGTTAACTCGTGTTGGATTCTATAGAAAATGCGTGTTATCGTGAAATCAAATCATCTCCAACAGGTTAACAAACATGACTGAATAAAGGAACAAGCGGTTTTCGAACCTGTTATCTACTGCTTTCTGGGCAGCTAAATTCAGTAAATACTGGTTTGTAGTCTGAATGAGAACGGTGGGCCCATCCAGAGGAAAATCAGTGCTCTACTCCACGTTTCTTTCTGCGACTTTTTTTTTTAACAGCATTCAACCCATTCACCAACAAGATGAATTTTTATTATTGATATAAACACACCAACAAAAGTGACTACCCCCTTTTTCAAAATACCATAACTTTTAAAGAAAAGGTTTTGAGCAAAATAATTTGGCAAGGGTGTTCTTGCACTGATTAACTAACTTCTGTGTAAAAATGTGATTGATCCGTCAAGTCATGCATGAGTGAGAATGTATTAAAGGAAAAAATGGCACTTTTCAAAAGTCACAAGGGTCATTGGGGATTTGTGAGGCAGGATTTTGACAAATTCTGTTTCATGTTAAATGATTAAGCACTATTTATCTATCGTTTCATCCCCTTACACCTCTTTTGGCACTTTTCGCATATTTTACCCTTCAGTGAGCTCAATTTAACTAGAGCAATTCGGCTGCGCGCAGCCGATGGGGTATGCCTCCGCACCCCCGTCCAATTCTAAACTTTGAATGTATGGGGCATTGTGACCTTTGACCGTTCAACTCTGAAATTTCATTTGTGCCCCATAATACATACTTCACTCAAATTACATCAATATTTGATAAGCTGTTCTCAAGTTATCGTGGTAAAGATATTAAGTATGGGTCCTCATGACCTTTGATCCTTTAGCCCCTAAATATGATCAGTTCATTGGTACCCTTATAACATTACCATGTACTTCACCCCAGTTTACATCAATATCCGATAAGCCGTTCTCATGTTATCGTGGTAAAAGACACGAAGTATGGAGCATTGTGACCTTCGACCTTTGACCTTTTAACCCTGAAATCTGATTGTTTATTGATACCTTATAAAGTTATAATACATACTTCACCCAAGTTACATGAAAATCCAACTGGACCGTTCTCAGTTATCACGGACACGAGCCCAAATCAGACATATTTAGACCCGGTGACCTTGACCTTTCAGCTCCTAAATCTAATCAGTTCATTGGTGCCTCATAATAATACCTCACCTGACCAGGCCGCTCTCAGTAATCGCAGTAACGAGCCCAAATCAGACATACTTTAGGTCTGGTGACCTTTGACCTTTCAGCTCCAAAATCTAATCAGTACATTGGTGCTCATAATACATACTTCCCCCAAGTTACATGACAATCTGACCAGAGCCGTTCTCAAGTTATCGTGGTAACGAGCCCAAACAGACATTTTTTAGGCCCGGTGACCTTTGACCTTTGACCTTTCAGCTCCAAAATCTAATCAGTTCATTGGTGGCTCATAATACATACTTCACCCAAGTTACATGAAAATTAACTGGGCGTTCTCAGTTATCGCGGTAACGAGCCCAAATCAGACATATTTATGGCCCCGTGACCTTTGACCTTTGACCTTAGAACTCCCGAATCTAATCAAATCATTGGTGCTCATAATACATACTTCACCTAAGTTACATGAAAATCCAACTAGCCGTTCTCAAGTTATCGTGGTAACGAGCCCAAATCAGACATATTTTAGGCCCGGTGACCTTTGACGCTTTGACCTTTCAGCTCCAAAATCTAATCAGGTTCATGGTGCCTCATAATACATACTTCACCCAAGTTACATGACAATCCGATCAGCCGTTCTCAAGTATCGTGGTAACGAGCCAAATCAGACATTTTTTTAGGCCGCCGGTGACCTTTGACCTTTGACCTTTCAGCTCCAAAATCTAATCAGTTCATTGTGGCTCATAATATATACTTTCATCCAAGTTACATGAAAATTCAAATGGGCGTTCTCAAGTTATCGCGGTAACGAGCCCAAATCATCATATTTTAGGTCTGGTGACCTTTGACCTTTGACCTTTCAGCTCCAAAATCTAATCAGTTCATTGGTGCCTCATAATACATACTTCAACCAAGTTACATGAAATCCAACTGGCCGTTTCAGTTATCGTGTAACGAGCCCAAATCAGACATATTTAAGGCCCGGTGACCTTTGACCTTTGACCTTTCAGCTCCAAAATCTAATCAGTTCATTGGTGGCTCATAGTAATACTTGGTCCTAGTACATCAAAATCCGATCGGGGGTTCTCAAGTTATCGCGGTAACGAGATCCGGTAACGGACGGACGGACCACGACGGACAACGCTCGAAAACATAATGCCTCCGGCAACTTCTTTGCGGAGGCATAAAAATGTCCCCCCTTCCTCAATTTTGAAAGTGTAAAATCCATTAAGTTTATTGAAAAAATTAAAATCTGATATTTTTCAGCAAAATGTATCTTTACATGTTGTATGAACATAAGACGTTGTAACCATGTCATGGTTCAGTGAGCACAATTTATAAACAAAGCAAAAAATAACATTATTTAGCATTATTTTGGCATAAGAGATGACTCCTGTGACTTTAGAAAAGTGGCATTTTTGCCTTTAATGCATACTCACTCATGCATGGCTTGATGGATTAATTTTCTTTTCTGACAGAGGTTAGTCACTGAGTGTAGAAATGTTCCAGACAAATTATTTTGCTACAACTTATTTCGTTAACAAATTATGGTAGTTTGAAAAAGGGGGCAGTTACTTTTTTTGTTGTGCGTACAGGTGTATATATCATGACATTGCATACCCTCATTTAGCAGTTTGTGCACATTGCGAACTTGGCAGATATGATCAAATCATTTCCACTACAGTTCATTCACACTGACATGCAAATTGACTAATCACTGGGGGTGCAAAACAATTAAATATATAACAGTTTTTCCCTCATTCTATAAAATATCAACTCCCTTTAATTTAATCATAATGATACTTATGCAGGGACATAATGAAATTTCTAAAAACATTCAAGACTAATTACTGGTCTCTCTCTTTCCTAAAAGGGGAAGATACAATTTGTGTGAAATTCAAAATATTTTCCACATACTTATTTATTTTTTTATTCATTCATTATATCACTCATTCAGAGGTGAGGTATACTACACTCATCACTGTTATTCTCAACATATGAAGTTATTTCACCTGTTGAAGACGATTTGATTTCACTATAACACACATTTTCCACAGACTCTAACACGAGTTAACTCATACTTACTCTCCAATGGGTTAAGAAAGAGCATTGTATAATATTGTTACCAGTCAGTAATTGATGCACCACAAGGAACCCTGGGGTACCAAATCAGCGCTCAAAATAGACAGCGCGGCGGGCGATTCACTCTCGTAAACTACAAAATCGCCTCCATCAGAAAATTATTGGGAGCAATGGTTGAATGATTAATTTAAAAAGTCACCCCCGTGAAATTAATACATGTAGCTAAATAAATTCTTGCCAGCAAAAACTATAGCCTCCAATTTCCCATAAAATACAAAAACAGTCAAAGATATAAAATGTCATTTTTGCAGACCAAAGGCTAGCTTAAAATCCTGCAATTTCTTGCTGGTTATGTGATTTTTCAAAGATGCATATTATCCGGAAGTCAGAGTCGGACTAACTAGCTAGCTAGACACAGTACACTCCCAACAAATTTAGGAAAATAAATCTTGCATCAAGAAAAGAAAAGAAAGATCACCAAAAATTCTGGCAAGGACTACAAATAACAGAAATTCTTCAATAAAAAATCACTGGAAGTAGTAGAGAAGGTAAGCAGAATGTTTAAAATCACCTTTTTTTTTTCAATGTTTTACAAGCAGCAGAGATATCAGCAAATTCATGCCAGTTAGCTTCTCGGTGAATGCTTGGCCCCATATGTGTTGAATGGTGTGGTAAAAATCGTTTTTTCCAACTTAACTTACGATATTGTTGGTAAATTTCTGCACGCAAAACTGATAAATTCAACCACAAAAACGTCACAGGAGTGTTAAGAAATTATGTTTTTGACAATCTAACCTGATTGTTTTGGAGGTATTAAGTAACAAGAGCCCCGGGGGGCACGACGCTCACCTGAGGTCTCGCAAACTCTCTATGGCACCCATAGAAAAAACATCACTTATACATATAGTTTTGGCCCTTGGAGCCTGATATCTAGGTACCAACGTAGCCAAAACGAACACGCAGTTGAAAAACTTTGCATCCCCTTGCCATATAGCTGATTTTGTCAGTTAAATTAAATCTAACATCCGTTTTTATAAAAACAAGGCACGCCCTAGTTTTAATCTTAACATTTGACCTTTGACCTACTTATGTGACCTTGACCTCCAAATAACATTGAGGTGTCTGTTACGCATCTACCATCCAAGTTTGGTTACAAATGGGCTTGTGTTAGAAAGTTACCTAGTTTGGGGCCCTTAATGGGCCCTGCGCCCGCTGGCCCCCAGGGGGGCCTGGTGTACCATTCCACGAATACTCTTTCGACTCCCCTGAGATCATTACGACCAAGTTTGGTTTCAATCCATTGATTGTGAATGTGAGTTATTCCTTTAGGGCCCTACCCCAAACTTTTGCCCCCCTTGAGGGCCAAACGGGGGCCCCCTGAGCATTGTCCATGAGGAACATTAATTCAGCCACTATAGACGGTATCTACACACTAAGTGCTCAACTTAAGCTATTTATGGATCTCTAGAGAAGAAGGCCAATACCAACCAAAGAAGAAACTTGACTTCATTTGACCTTTGACTACATATGTGACCTTTGACCCCCAAATAACATTGAGGTCCCTGTTACGGCATCTACCACCTCAAGTTTGGTTACTAATGGGCTTGTGTTAGAAAGTTTGCCAGTAGTTTGGGCCCTTATGGCCTGATCCTGGGTGGTGTACCATTCCACGAACCCTCTTTCCCCTCCCCCTGAGGATCATTCCCACCAAGTTTGGTCTTAATCCATTGATGTGAATGTGAGTTATTCCTATACGGCCATACCCCCAAACTTTTGCCCCCCTTGGGGGCCAAACGGGGCCACCCTGGGCATTGTCATGAGGAACATTAATTCAGCACATATAGAGGTATCTACACACAAAGTGGCTTAACTAAACTATTTCTGGATCTAGAGAAGAAGATGTTTGAAAACTATCTACTTTTGGCCCTTTAGGGCCCTGCCCCTGGGCCCCTAGGGGGGCCAGGTGTACCATTTGAGGACCCTTGAATCTCCATCCCCTAAGGATCATTCCTGCCAAGTTTGGGCCAAATCCAATCATGCATTTTGAAGAAGAAGCTGAAAATGTATAAAAGTTTACGCACGACGAACGACGCACGACGAACGACGCACGACGAACGATGGACGACGGACAAACAGCGATCGCAATAGCTCACTTGAGCCTTTGGCTCAGGTGCGCTAAAAAAGGGAACAACTTTGAGCACCTGGAAGCAAGCCTCAACAGGCTACCCAGTCAATGAAATCTACCCTCAGCTGTCGGGTCAGAGAAACATCAGGTGTGGTGTCCTGTTCACTGGTTTGTCTGGCGGTCTGGCTAAACGCTTGCCTGTTTTCTCAATATTTAATTCTATGAAGTACTTTGTTACTTTAAATTTTCAAGTTTCAGTTTCAAGTTTCAGTTTCTGGTCAGAAAATCATCTCAAATGATTTGAATAAGATTTGTCTGTTTTCACTTAAGATTCATAATATCCTATACAATTTCAAACATTGATATTAATGAAACCAAATGATACAAAGTGAATGATTGTGTAAATGTACATCACGCACACGCACACACACACACACACACACACACACACACACCGACAAGAGCTACATTGTGGGGGTGTTCCTGTATGTGCAGTGTGGGTGTTCCATAATAGGTATAAAAACCCCCTACAATGCCAAAATACGCCCACAATGTAACCTCATACTTAAACATACACCCACAATGTATCTCCTGCACGTCCAAAACATACAATAGACACACAACACACAAAAGACACACACCATCATTTTGGGAGTAAAAAAATGGTTCACTTTAGCATGCCCACTGTGTTGTTTTAAAGGCATTGTATAACAGTGTTTCCAGTTTAAAAAAATCTGAGCTACATGATTCCCCATGCTACCAGTGTCTTTGATATGCTTTAAAAATGAAGCCCTGAAAAAAATTGCAGTTTCAAACGATCATTAAGTGCTTCAAAAAAGTGAGAATCATTGAGAGACCATTCCAGCTTTTCCCCATAGACTGCTGTGTTGCAGAATTTCCTATCGCCTGATAGGAAATTCATGTGCCAATTTGTATCTGCACAAATTGCACTAGTGACAGCATAACTGTCCAAACTTTTGTATTCTAGGGTGTTTATTTGTCCATTCAAACACTGTCAGATATGTCAGATTGCAAAGTTCGACAATTTTTTAAGTGGGTCTTCCACAGTGTTATATAGCGTCTTTAAACCGTTTTAAAATTTTTCATTCTGGGGGTACCCCCACAATGGCGAAATACGCCCACAACGTAACCTCAAACTTAAACATACACCCACAATGTACCTCCTGCACACTCACACACACATACACACACACACATTCCATTATTTTTCCGGGCAAGCAAAACTTTTATTTAGTCAAGTATTCAGCAGTTTGAAAATTTACTTGCCAGACAGTCTGGGCAAGTGGCCCAGATCATTAATGTTATGTACGTAAAAACAATATCAACTTTTGCTCATTTTGCCACATCAGCAAGGTGCCTAGTTGGCATCCGAGATGCAAACTGATTTTGCATGATAAGAAACATTGAATAAGATATTTCGTGTGGGGGGGGGGGATTTACGTAACCAAAAATAGCCCCCATCATCACAAAAATTTGTGCTAAAAGTTTCCATAAATGATCTTATACAATACTAAAGGGCGCAAAACTAACTATTTCAGCATCATTTTCACTCCGCTTTCAGTTAGTTCATGTCTTTCTGTTGTGCAATAACATAGCCTCAGCATCATTTCCGAAGACACAAGAGGGCACTACACAATGTGGTACACCGGGTTAAAACAGTACCCCAGTATTCAGCGTGTTGCGCCATTAGGGGCCTTACCTCTATAGAGCCCAAAGAATCCTTCGTGCCGGATGACTTTCTTGAAGCAATCCCAGCTGTTCTTGTACATGAGTTCCCCCACCAGCTGACCTCCCCTCTGGTTCTGCATCCTGGTCTTCACCAGGTCAATGGGGTAAACCGCTGTCGCTCCGGTGGCTGAAAAGGAATAGAAGCGCTAGTCATGTAAGTACATGTAGCAAGTGGAACATATATAGGCTGCAATGCCAGAAATGTTGCCCTCAGGGCTAGCATCCACTAGAGCGTCAACAAGATTAGGAAGGGTTGTGGAAGCAAATTAATGTTTCTTCAGCATTCTTTCAACCTATCAAACAACCAATCAATTTATCAATCTCTACATCCATTGATCAATCAATCAATTAATCAATTAATCAATCGATCTATCTATCAATCGGACAATCATCCAACCAACCAATGAATAATTCAAATATTTACTCATTTAATCAATTAATAATCAATCAATAAAACCATCAATCAATGAAGCAAGCAAGCCATCAATCAATCAATCAATCAATCATCAAATCAACCAATCAATAATCATTCAATCTATCAATCAATCATCAATCAATATAGCAAGCAATCTATCAATCAATCAATCAGTAGCCCTACTTCCAGCAATGGATCCTAAGAATCTGTGGGCGCTCTCCAGAGTCAACACCCAGACAGTGTGCTCAATCAATATACATGTATCTACTGTCAATATATCCAGCTATCAAGCTATCAGGCTATAAATCTACCATTCAATTAATCAATCAATCAATCATCAATCAATCAATCAATCAATCAATCAATCAATCAATCAATCAATCAATCAATCAATCAATCAATCAATCAATCAGTAGTCCCTACCTCCAGCAATGGATCCTAAGAAGAACCTGTAGGCACTCTCCAGTGTCTGCATCAAGATGGTGTGCTCCACTTTCTCCTTGGGCTGCGACACCTGCATCTGACTGATGAGGTCCGTCTGTGGGGTGACCTTCTGAAGGTCGTCCATTGTGATCCGACTATTGACGACAAAAAATAAATGTGACACGTCTTGTTAATTGGATGTAATTTTTAAAACAAGATGAATGTGTTAGCAGAGTATATACAGATTAAATGCAATTCAAAAAGACAAGGTTGGGGGGGGGTTCAGGTCAGTTTTCAATTTTACATTTCTTAGAATGCAGACTTGAGGAATGGTGATTAAAAGCCAAAGAAATCTCGCTTTAACTCTAACCACGTATGTCAGTTTCGGGACAAGGGTTGAAGTAGCGTTTGACATTGTAATTACCACCCATTCTCAGAAAATACTGCAGCTATCCAAACATGCAATGATTTGTGTTGCTTTGGTCTACTCAAATCAGAAGCAATGAGACAAAAACTATAAGATAAAATGTAGAGGATTGTCAAAATTTGGCATGTGACCCTTTACCTGTGACTTCCATAATGCATTTAAACATGTTCATCTTGCATGCTACTTAGCTCAATATTTATGAGTATAACATTGTTTAATGTTGTGGGGGGTGATTTTTTTTTATTGTCAAACTTTGAAGTCCAAGCTACATGAAGATGATATTGCTTGAATGGGCAAATAAACCCCATAGCAGCAAGATCACACATGATCCAAAACCTTTCATTCGTTTATTATTTGTAATTTCATTGTATATATTATGTGATTTGTTTCCTGTTATTGTTGTTAATGATTGGTTTAAATGAATTGAATTGAAAATTGAATTGATTTGAGCATCCAGTGCTCTCTTTATTGTAACACAGTAGTCTATGGGGACAACCAGAAAGGTTAAGCGTCACTCACAGATTTTTACCTTTTTACAGCATTAAATGATTATTTATTATCTATTATAAGTACATCTTTTTTCCAGGGGGTTTATACTTAGACCTTATCGTTAATAGCATAAAAATTATGCCTCTCCGATTTTTTAAATGGAAATACTGTTAAATGATGCCTTTAAATCTCAATGAAGACCCTTTGGTTCATCCCCATCCATATATTAAGATTTTTTTGTTAATCCACAATCACTTCATACTTTCATTACAGGAAATTCATATACAATGAATAAATAAAAATTAAATAAATGAATAAATAAATAAATAAATAAATAAATAAATAAATAAATAAATAAACATTAAACAAATACGTCTTCCTTAAATTACTGCAGTAACCAGATAATGAAATACTTTTTAAACAAACTGTACAGCCATCTGTGATAATCAAACTACAAACCTCAAAAATCCATCATTTGTTCTGATACAGAGCACAATGTATACTAATAGCAAGGTAGCAAGTATGAATGAAATCCAATTGCTGGTTTTTGAGATATCGCAATGATCAATTAGAGCTAATTAACACATAGTGCAACAAGTTTCAGATGTACCTGGCACCTCATATTTTTGTGGATGAGAGAAATCTAGAACAGCATGAATTCCACAATTTTCATTGATGGGTAAAATATGGTTGCAATGGGTTGGAAACTATCCAGGAATTTTGACAACTTTCCATGGAAAATTTCAGGAATAAAAACACATGAGTCTTGAAAAAATTTCATTTTTCAGTACAGCACATTCTGTCTGATCTCAGCAGAATTCTCGATTTATGTCTCCAGTTTTCTTATGTATTTTTCTTTACTGATATCTTACCATATTGCACACTCTCATTTAGCAGTTTGTGCACATTGTGAACTTAGTGTATTCGATCAAAATCATTTCCACAGTTCATTCACACTGACATGCAAATTGACTAATCATTGGGTGTGCAAAATAATGAAAAATTACCTAACATTTTCCTGTTAATTCTACAAAATATCACCCTCCACCCCTTTATATCATTCATCTGATACTTGTGTGCAATAACTACTAGTCTTCCTCTCTCAACATGGGAAGAACCCGACTTGTGGGAAATTTAAGATTTGTATTTATTCATTTATTAAATTCACAGTTTGAGTCATCTTCATTCAGGCCATGAATATGATTATTTAACAGTTGTCAATAATGCAAGGTTGACATTCAGGTAGTCTCATTACATTTCTGAATTTGAACAAAAGTCTTATGAATATTAATGACGAACTAATATGACAAAAATGTAGAACAGCGTGTTTTGTAATTTTAAAACATGAGTGTGGGTTCTAAAAACATCCTCCAAGATGTCATAAAAAGATTTGGTGATTATGTTCTCTCTTTGTTGGTACCTTCAACTTGGAAGCCCCTCCTTTGGATGTGTTTAACCCGTTGGAGACGATATGATTTTACTGTAACACACATTTTCCACAGGCCCTAACACAAGTTAACTCGTACAGGGCTGTACTTAGTCTCCATCGGGTTAATATACTCTCTATACATCAGTCATCAAGTATTCATATCAAGTTTAACACAACCTTAAAACAATAGTATCTGCCAATATTGCATAAAACAGTAATAATAACAATAGTTAGGATTATGATTATGATTGCTGTTATTATTATTATTATTCTATCATCATTATTATAATTATTATTGTCATTGTTGTTGGCATCAATATAATCATTGTTACTATTCCAGTAGAATATTTGTAAATGTTAGATCACCTCTTCTGACCACCACCATGAGAAAAGCAATATGCAGACCTCAATAAATGTTAAGTTTTAGCTTACAATTCTAAAGTCAGAGTTAACATGCAAGTGCTTGTGGGAGAAACTGGGTAAATAAGATGACAATTTGAAAGATTAAAATGGACACCTAGGAACACCAAATTCTGTCGTCTATACGACACTGACAAACTGACAAAGACAACTGACCCCATCTCTGTAACATGCAACTGTAGTTAGCACAAAAAATAATCCATCCTATAAATGCAGGTAGAAGGACGTACAAGTTAAAGTCATCCATGTTTCTCCCGGTGCATTCCTTTCAAAAGTGATTTAACCCGTTGGCTACCGGAATCGGATGTGTTACCTCTATGGGAAGTTCAGAATCTCAGAGGTTATGTTTCAAAATTTCCCATTCCATTCAGGTTTTTATTCCCATTCACTGACTGTGATATGAACTAGATGTTGTCCCAAATTTTTATGCACTGAGACAAAGCAACGATTGAGCTTGGTGTATTTTATATTTTCAGATAAAGTATCAAACAGTTTCGACTATTTGGAAAAAACAAAATGAAAAACAGATATTGCACTGAAGTATTCCGGATTACTGTATGATAAAAATGATTTATAGCATTGTTTGATTAGAAAATATTATAGTTACATCTTGGAATAGATATTTTTACTCTGTTATTTCCACGTTAATAATATGAAAACCATGTTCTTTTTAAGTTGGGAGGGGGAGGGAAGAAGGAAGTAGACCAAAATCGAAAAGGTGTAAATTTGAAAATTAGGAAAGGAAGGGTGTAAATAAGTGACTGTGTATGTGCGTCAGCTTACATGATATATACTTATCAAAGGTGTAAATGGATTACTTTTATAGAGAAATAATGAAAATATTAACAAAGTGGTGTCTTGATATAATTTCATTCAAGAAAAAAAAGAAAATATATAACATATACGTAACCCAGCAGATTTCTGAAGGAATGGCAGAATCCTGGAAGAATAAATATGAACATAATTTAAGCTACTCGTTTTGATATCTCCACATGACATTATTTGTTATCTGAGGGGAAATAAACATATATTATACTAATTAAGTAAACCAACATCTTCCTAATATCTGCAGGACATGATAAGCTGTCGTAGAGAATAATTCTGGAAGTTAAACAAGTTACTTTCGTCAACAACAAAAACAGAAAGATACATGTACATGTATCTACACAAAGAATTGGGTTAAGTGATTTTACTAAACTGACAAACTTCAACTATACTACCTTCATGCAACTTTCATCAGGGAGAAACTGCCTAACTTTAATAGCTCTTTACACTTTGAAGAAAAATGTTTTAATGCACTCAATACATATAACATGATTCTTGAACAACATAATAATCACTGTAAGTTGTCATCATGTTAACATCATTAATGCTTTGTTTTGTGACAATATTTTGTGCAGAGTGCACAAATTCAACTGTGAACATAATTTCTTTGATGTAAAGTCATCTGATGTAAAGCAATCTGTTTTGAATTTGTACAGTGAAAGCTATCCCTTTGCTGCAAACCCACAATTTTCCCAGGCAGTGTACAAATTTGGTAAATAGTGAAGAATGAAAATTCTCCACTTGTGTTATAAAACAAACTTTTACCACCTATTGCCTTGATAGTTATACATGTATAGTTACATACGCGTACGCAGGGGGGTGTTTGGGGTGTTCAAACACCCCCCTTTTGCCGAAGGGGGGGGTTAAACACCCCTAAACACCCCCTTTTACCCGAAATCACCCCCTTTTTCACGATATAACCCCCTTTTCTTAAAAAGTGGGGTATCTGAAAATGAGAAATAAATGATTTTGTAGTAGATTTGAAGGAAAAATTTTCATAACACCCCCCACCCTCCCCCCCTGATGATTGAAGTTTTTTCGGTTACTGGCGTGACTGGGAAAAAAATTAGGACCTTGGATTTGGGAAAAAAATTTTTTTTTTTTTCGTCACTACCCCCCCCC